>MU159830.1:117349-133053 GCA_015888305.1 Antheraea pernyi | reverse complement strand
ATTGAATGTTTTATTTTTTCTTTTGTTACCCTTACTATTCACTTCGATTTTAACCTGTGTAGGTGGAGGATAAAGAGGGTATTTATTACGTTCAATAATATTATTTAGATAAAAATGATAGACATATGTAATGTATCACATTGTCCTATAAATAAATATATTACTGCAAGCACGGGTACATAAATGTTATTGCCGAATGTTGCGAAATTTAAAAAAGTAATTAAAAACTTAGTGTATGCCAATTTGACCAATTGTGGCTAATTCGGAAACCGATGGGTTAATCTATTATCTAATGGTTATCATCTATACTTGGTTTCGACTATGAAACCCAATAAACAACGACCTTCGAATATATATCTATAATTAATTCCAGTTCTGAGAACCTGAAATAAGTATATATATTTCATTTGATATATTTCCGTGTACATTTTAACTGTGGTTCTTGTAAAGCCGAAAATAATGTTGTAAGGATGACGGAGGACCATCTTATCACGATAGCAATTAGTATCATATTTTGATGGTTATGAAAAGATAAATCTGAATGCAGCGAATATTTAAACCAAGTTTTATTATGTAACCTCCATGGTAAAAATTACAATGACACATGCGTGAATGCTCAACTCACTCAACTCACTACACTCTGTATAAGATATTTGCTAATGAACACAATAAACATTTACGAACTGATTCACAGGAAAACGAAACAGTTATGTCGATGTGGAAAATTATCCATACATATCTAACTTTAATCACTTATTATTACAAAATATATAACGTATATTATATTCAAAATTCATCCTTCATTCCCGTATGCCTGATTATTAAACAAAGCAATTACCAAACAGCATTCCTATGAGGAATTTGAATGAAAAAAAACGAAGTGTATTGAAGAATCCGTTTGTAAGGACCGAGACGTTGAGTTTTTATGTCAATTTTTTCGGAAGCAATTTCGCAAGAATTTAAATTTGAGGGTCATTATACTTGCTTGGTTCTGACAGCGATCTGTGGGCCGCTAGCAAATCAATATATTAGACACAATAGGTATGCTAAATTCCTTTTAATTTATTTTTCTTCTGCCACAGTATAGATATAAGTTAAGAAATAGTTTAATAGAATTTATTTGTAACTAGTTTTCGCTCGGGGCTTTGCCACGGCCAAATAGGTGTAAGGAGGCACCATGGGGTTTTAGTCCGTGCAAGTCGGACATACCCCACCCTAGCTGCCCGGCCAGGGTGGGTATCCGTAGGATTACCCCATGAGAAAAAAAAGGTTAGTTAGATAGGTCGAAAATTGCATGTATCAGGCAACAACCCAAGCCGAAGTGTGCCGTGCACCCTTGAGATAGTTGTCAAATAAAATTGGCTGAGTGCCTTAAGCGCTCGCCTTAGTAGTGCGGTGAAGCTGTTAAGACCTTGCTAGGTCAATAGCAAAGTCAGTTCGAAAAAAAAACTTACTCGAAAATAGTTTTATAATTTTCTTGAAAAGGTTTTATTATGAACGCAGTACTTTAGCAGTGATGCGTGTCCAAGCAAACAGACAGACATTTCTAAAAATGATTGAAATGTATTTTATTACTTATTCTTAGACACATGCAACATTTTTTTTACAAAAACTCAAAGTGCATACGTGGTAGATTTGCATTCTTGTTATATATGTACAAGATAGATGATAAATATCACATATTTCTTTCAACGAATAGTACCAATAATAATAACAAAGCGCGTGTAAATCAGCGGACACAGATAGTGTTATTTAATCAAGATGATTGCCATTGTGAAATTAGTATTAGAAAAATTATATTTTAATGTAAACGATTTTATTTCATGACGTCATTGTAGGATGTCATACTACGTTTTTCGAGTTCCGATCGAGCTACCAGCTACCAGTGAGTAATCGTAGCCCAATATAGAGTACCCAACGTTTTATCACGTGTAAGCAATTCATCATAATGGACAACCGCTTCCGAAAGTTTTGATATTTTAGAACTCTAGATAGTTAATAAGATCTCTTGTTAAATCGATTTATAAGAGACCCTTTTTAGTTGCGTAACATCGAGCTACTTATTGTAAGGAATGTTTTAAGATCCTTAGGGAAAAGTTTCGAGGGATATTCTATTTCACAAATCAAACCCCAAACCTTAGATACCTATCCTTGGGGTTCCGTGGCTTGAACATTTTTGAAAAAGAGTTTATTCTGAAATGAGCATTACAGTGTCCTTATCTATTACTTCGTTGTGCGGTAATACGTAAGCGTGGAATGGTTATTTTGCGCTAAGACGCAGCGGAAGCTCTGGTTTTAAGATCCTTAGGGAAAAGTTTCGAGGGATATTCTATTTCACAAATCAAACCCCAAACCTTAGATACCTATCCTTGGGGTTCCGTGGCTTGAACATTTTTGAAAAAGAGTTTATTCTGAAATGAGCATTACAGTGTCCTTATCTATTACTTCGTTGTGCGGTAATACGTAAGCGTGGAATGGTTATTTTGCGCTAAGACGCAGCGGAAGCTCTGAAAAGGAAAAAAATACCACGATTTTGCAACATTTTTCATTGCTGCTCCGCTCCTATGTGTCTTAGCGTAATGACATATAGCCCATAACCTTCCCTGATAAATGAGCTATATAACACTGAAAGAATTTTCCAAATCGGACCAGTAGTTCCTGAGATTACCCCTTACAACGTCACAAACTCACAAACTCTACCTCTTTATAATATTAGTATAGATTGATAGGTAGTTCGGATACGGAGTTGATCGACGTAGCTTCGAATTCTTGTAATGAATTGGCATCCATAGCATCATGGTACTGGTAGGACCATGTCTAGTACCCGTGTAGCTAGCTACTACTATCAAGTCTAAATGTGTGAACTGATAGCCGAACTTCAAAACCCAATCTCCCCTGTAGATTTTAGCAAGTTGCCGTCTTACGCCAGGTCATCATTTATTGGGTGAAAGATTACAAAGTATATAAATATAATAATGGTATTCAAAATAAGTATAGTTTCGATAAATAGAATTATGAATTCATAACGTTTGAACATAAAATATACATTACTAAGTCGTACTTATTAAGTTAGTATATGCTTAATAAATATCTATCTGTATGCAAACGCACTGTGTGTAATGCACAATGAGAATTTGCAAATTCATCTTAATTATATGATATAAATATGAATATGATGAAATTAGATTGTCTATATTAATATTATAAAACTCATGTGTATTTTGGATTTTTTTAAACGTGCTATTAGCTGTACAAAGATTTATGTCTATATTATTTGAAAAAAATTCTTTTCATTTCTATTGAGGAAGGTAATAGATTATCTAATATCAAGACACGACTTTAAGGAACGATGCAATTACGATGGAAAAGTATCGAAAGGTATTAGAACGAATGGAAAAACGGAAAACAATTGAAACAAGCTACAAGTAGGACCAGTACTGATAACTTAAATAACAACTAGCTGTACAAGAAGCACCGCACGCGTTTTTTTTAAATTGTATTAATAAAATATAAAATTGTGAGATCATGCACGATTATAGAAATGTCCTCCTTTATAAACAATTGTAAGTATGGCGCGCACGATACCTACAGTAACATGTAACGTATACATTAGATGTATAAATACTAACAGTGTGTAAAATGAGGTTTATCATCAGCAACATATTTGGAACCTTAACCCACCATACAGCTACCTCGGCGGTCACTTACACTGTATAAGGAACTAATGAAACAATGACTTAAAGAAGTTATTATAATGTTATAATATGGGGAATATTGTCAATAATTAATATACAGTGTAAATGAGCACTGAGGTAGTTATATGGTGGGTTAAGGTTCCAAATGTGTTGCTGATGACAAACTTCATTTGGCACGTACTCATTTACTTTTAGTGGCGTGCGCGTCGTACTTACAATTGTCTTTAAAGAGCGTTTCTGTAATTGTACATAGTCTCACAATTTTATAATTCTTTAATACGATTTTAAAAAATGCATGCAGAGTTGCGGGTACAACTAGTATGATATAAATATGAATATGATGAAATTAAAATGTCTATATTAATATTATAAAACTCATGAGTTTTTTGTAAAAAAAAATTAATGTGCTATTATCTGTGGAAATATCTATATTATTTGAAAAAATCTCTTTTCATTTCTATTGAGGAAGGTAATAGATTATCTAATATCAAGACAAGACTATAAGGAACGATGCAATTACGATGGAAAAGTATCGAAAGGTATTATAAGAGAGAACGAATGGAAAAACGGAAAACAATTGAAACAAGCTACAAGTAGGACCAGTACTGATAACTTAAATAACAACTAGCTGTACAAGAAGCACCGCACGCGTTTCGCGTTTCGTTCGGTCAGTGAGAGCGTCGGATAACCCACCTTCCCTCCTCCCTTCCCCACTCCCCCTCCCCCAAACACAGGGTGACAACGCACTTGCGACTCTTCTGGTGTTGCAAGTCTCTATGGACGGTGGTCAACGCTTAACATCAGGTGACCCACCTGTTCGTTTGCCTCCGATGATATAAAAAAAATTTGAGAAGATGCCTTCTTACTTCCACATTTTATCTAAGACAGTGTGGCGTTACAATGTTACTTTACGTATGTGTGCGTTATTGTGTTATTTGTTTTGTCAAATTATCATGTAGGTAACGTATCCACAGCTTTTAGTTATAATATCACCGATTCTAGCCATTATAATGACAAGTAACATTTAAACAAATACGGAATCTACTGTAAAAAATGGGCGCAATCTTAACATTTTTTTGTACCCCACCTATAACGTATTCAGGCCACGTTCACTTACCAGAACATAGCTACCTTTAATATAAGACTCCGTTGAATTCCGCTACTAGGGAAGCATAAAAGATTTATTTGAGGAGTATTGACGTTTCGGCTTGCGTAGTGTATCAATAAATGTTTGATGGGTATTTTCGCAGAATATTGAGAAAGTGGCATTTAAAAAATTTAAGATTACATGTACAGGTATATTCTTTCAATATTACCTGATAAATATTAATTCCCCAAATCTATAAAGGATAGAATCAAATTGAATTGGGCATAGGACTATCATAAAGACAAACTATAATACTATAATATTATGTGAGTTTGTTTGTTCGTTACACTTTCACGCCTTAACTAGTATATCGATCATCGTTAATTTTTTGCATATATGGCGTCATTTATCCCTCTGTAGAAAAGTGGACATTGTGTACACTTCATCCAGAAGATTCACGAAACTTTCACTGACAGATAGCTGACTTTATAAAAAGTAATTTAAGCAATTTTAGTTTATACTAGCTGTTAACCGTGGCTTCACCCTCTGTGCTATCACCAAAACGGTTACATCGATTTTCACGGGACTTTCAATGGTAGATAACGAACCTAATAAAAAGTAATTGTGGTTATTCTATTTTAGGCTAGCTGTTACCCGCGACTTTGTCTGCATGAAATTTAGCAAGATTTCAACTTATTCTTTATTTTTAATGACAGAAATAATTATTGGCTTATTGTTTACAATTCGACATTATAATTATTAATAACATTAATGATATAGAGGTCTTCCTAAAAAGATCTTAGATTATAAACGTATTACGTAAAGTGTTCCATAATACAATTTCTTGCGGAACAGACAAGCGTTGATTTTTTGTATAGTCACAAAATCTTAATTATAATAATGGCAATGTATATTAAATATAATGTAAATCTTTATAATAATATTTTAAATTATTGTTTCGTTAGTTCCTTATTATACAGTGTAAATGAGCACTGAGGTAGTTATATGGTGGGTTAAGGTTCCAAATGTGTTGCTGATGACAAACTTCATTTGGCACGTACTCATTTACTTTTAGTGGCGTGCGCGTCGTACTTACAATTGTCTTTAAAGAGCGTTTCTGTAATTGTACATAGTCTCACAATTTTATAATTCTTTAATACGATTTTAAAAAATGCATGCAGAGTTGCGGGTACAACTAGTATGATATAAATATGAATATGATGAAATTAAAATGTCTATATTAATATTATAAAACTCATGAGTTTTTTGTAAAAAAAAATTAATGTGCTATTATCTGTGGAAATATCTATATTATTTGAAAAAGAGATATAGCTAATAGGTATCTTTCTGCTTTGTTTAGAATCTACTTATTTATTTTCGTGTTAAATGTAGTGGCCTGAAGTAAGTTTTAGTATCGTTATATTGTTATTCAATTAAATAAATTATAAACTCGCGCATCATATTTTTAAAAACTGTGTAAAAAACTACACCTTTGTGGGAAATCAGGCGAATGCGGCAACACCGCCGTCGTTTTGCGCTCCAATCGCTGCGAGCGACTGAGAGCAAAGTAGCAAACGAACCAGTCAGCATCACGTGCGCCGACGTGATGCCTGTGTTTTGTGTTGCGATAACAGGATATTCACGCGCTATTTGACAGTTGTGCCGTTTAATAATTACTGTTGTGCGGTTCTGTGTATCGTAGTGGTTGTTGCTGTTATACTAAACACTAGTTTATCATAATAAATAGTGGATATTAAGAGTCGAGATCTAAGAGGTGAACGCTCGTCACAACGGCGCCTACTCTCACCGGTCACCATTGTCTAAGTGCCACGGTATCTTGGTCCTTCCCTACGGATTCCATCGATGAAGCATCCGCCTTTTGACGTGGGCTGTACGCGAAATCATATTGGCGAGTTGACACAACCACAAAATGTTTACATAGTTGGATACAGATAAGATAAAGACCTTGTCTTTACGTGGATTGTCTTTGCTTAGAATTGAAAATATTATACTTCATAAGAATGTAAATTATAAACGAGTACGTACGGTACTTGATGAGTTTATAAGTAATTAGCGTTAATTATAAATAATAGGTAAATATATGGTAGCGGTCGTGGATGTCCTACTTTTTTTACTTCGAGCAAAAATTTAACGAAAAACCGGCTATTAATTCGACTAAAATTGTTCAAATATATTAAATACTACACTTCACATACTTTCTAGAGTTAACTTAAAACAAGTCGCTAATCTCGGGATATTAATCTCAAATGAATAGGTGCTGTAGTTTGTTTTTTATATTTTTATATATTTTATATTTTATACTTTATATTTTATATATTTTTATATATCTTTTATAGTTTAACTTTATATCAGATACAAAACGAACCTTTTAGTATGGTAGTAATTTTTGGTCGGTATTTGAAATTAAAAATAAAAAGCTCCGCATAATTGACATTAATAATCACATTCTCGAGGCATAGAATCAACAATATGTTTATTTATCTTTCGTAAATTATACAGCATGTTTACTTTAAACAAACCAAAATAATAAACAATTGATAATATATGTAGGACGTCGTACCACACCGATTACATTCAACGTCGTCAAGCGGTATGGAAAGAGGGTTATCATAACACAGTTCAAGACAATTGTATATAGGTATAGACAATTCTAAATACTTGTAGGTCTTATTTGTACGGACGGAAGTTTATTGACAAATGTTCAAAATGAATGAGGAATATTCAAACCTAACAAACTACTTGTGAAAGTTAAATTCTAGCAAGGAGTTCGAACTTTTCCCGACTAGATCAAAATTCGTACAATTAAAAAAGAAATGAGAATAGCTTGCTACATTTTTGCTATTTTTTCGTTCACTATTCATTGCGAGATTCCTTTAACAAGAATCCTGTTTGTACTTTTAAATTTGAATACGTGTTGCAGAGACGTATATATACTGCAAAAAGTTGGAATATTTTACGCTCGACGATTAGTGCAACCATTATTTTAAATTCTTTTGCCTATTAGTAAGAACTAGTGGGCGCCCAGAGGCCGACATTCCACCATAGTTCATTGATTTTTTAAAGTTTGAATTTTATTAGGCTTCTTTTGTCAAAGGGTATTATTATTATGTTATAATATCATTGTAGAATGTAGAATGAAAAAGGGTAATTGGAACGTAAGAGTAAAATAATACATACAGTCGAGCATAGCAACCTCCTTCACAACCTTTTTTGAAGTCCTTTATTGACAGATGTCAAAATGTCTTTTTGACATTTACATGTGTGTATATGTTGTGTAAAATTGAAGCAGTAGTGCGAGTAATGCATATTTTAATTAATTTAATGTACTTCTAATGCATTTTATATATTATAAAATAAATAACTTTCTGCACTTCTCCATATAAACTTTAACTATGCCAAATATCACGTTCATCCGTCCGCCCAATTCCGTTAAAAAGGGATACAAAATTTAGGCTTCACGTATTAATATATAGATAAGATTTCATATATTTTGTATCTGTCGTTAACGAGAGCTTTCTAGCCGCTATTTTGATATATTCTAACCATCGTTTCACTGATGTGCCTAGTAGACGACTTTCCATCAATCCGTTTCATCGATATTACTTTTTCTATCTTGTCGTTTTGTCAAGGGTTTTGTTATGCCCACTTCTACATCAATCTCACTATTCATCCGCCAGCGTCTTCGACGTTTGTCCGGTTTAACTAATTCTTACGTTTTGTATCCTGATTTTGATATATTTTGCAATTTCTATTCAGTCTTATTGAGTTTCTATAAATATTCTTGTCATTCTGTTAAAAATAATGATTTCAAGTGATTGTCTCAGATACGTATACGTATACCTATCTATACGTAAGATATATTTATTTCACATCTTGAAATTATGTACACAAACCTTTGTTCTTCAATAGCATGTTTTTAAAGAATAATAACATTTTAAACAATAAAATTGAGCAAGCTATAGTCCGATTCTGTGTATACTAAATTCTATAATAATTACTTAGTGGAAAGATATTTGAATACATAAAAACTATGTTCTATACTAAATTGATTCACTGAGTTTGCTAGTAAAAACTGATTAACTCATTAATAAATATAGAAAATAATAACTTGCGAGCCTAATTGAGAACACGCTTTTTATACAGTAAAAAGTTTATTGCATAATCTAAAACATTATTAATAGTTTATTCCTCTTGTTACAAATTTGATTTTGTTATTTTTGATGACATAAGGGATGGGGGATTTGAATGTTTTTATCTGATATATGAGGTGCGCGGTTTTATTCACTGGGCTACCAACGCCTTAGTAACGAACCACTACAAGTTAATTCATCTATAGACTATAAATTCCTTATTTATAGACTTGTTAACTGTCGCCCATGAATCAATAAGGAAACTAGAACAGATTAAAAAATACTTACTTAATAATTACAAAGTCTGCTTTCGTAATACTTGGACGGCCCCAGATGTACAATTGAATATCGACCCAATCGATATTTGAATACAGTTATTATTCAAATAACAAAAGTAACACACTTTAGATTCAAGGTTATAATAACTCTACAATGTTATTTCCTTAACTGTGACAAACAGTACTGTATGTTATAAAATTAATTATTTTTAATCAATTAATTGATTCCCACAAAAGTTGATATAATTATTGTTTATAGGAGTTGCAAGAGTCAATAGTATCAGGAAAGTAAAATTGAGTGTATCGATGGAGAGCAGAGATTAATGTCTATCCGATGATACGATAATAAAGAACGCTATAACAGACATCCCTCTATTGGGCACCAGAGTTGTCCTTCGTATATACTTGACCCACTTATTATGGAAGTGTTGGCAATACGGTCTCGCACGCTCGTCCAAGTTTTAATTTGCCGGAAACCTAATTCCGATTGATTGCTAATTTACTCGGGCTATGGCCAGTTTACTGGAAATCGATAAGTATTTAAAAAGTACTTTGAATGTTTATTAAAGATCGCTTTATAACGAGACCTAGAAGGGCAGAGTAAACATGATAATATTGAAGTTGGTTGTCCGAGAAATATAATTTCAAGTATCTATATAAGTAAAATAAGAGAGGTATGTCATTATGTGCGTATCGCGTCAAAAACTACAGGATAGATATCTATGTATCGATATCCTATTTGATTATATAGTTATGAATGTTTTCATAAAGTACGATATTTAAAAGCATTACGCGTTCAGCAACGTGTATTCTTGCTATTGAAAATTGGGGTAAGCGGTGTGATACGAATGCACAGGAGAGGGGTAGTAATCTCATAACATTGTTACAAATAAATTTTCTAAGCAAAATATTTTTGTTTTTCGTTTTTTTTTGTTTTCCACCTTTATATTATGATAGATACATATAGGATAGATGACGCAAACGACGGCGCGGGTATCAGCTAGTAATTTTATATTCAATGAGTTCTTACCCTGCGCCTGCGTTGATATCTATCGCTTATGATTCATAATAGAAATGACTATATTGAAATAATTATAAAAATCGGTGCATTTTTTTTTATTTTCGGTCCTATTTTTTGTTATTAATGCGGCTTGCTAAACTAATAAAATAGATAGAAGTCTTAAATATAATTAAAAAAATAATTAAATCGCTCTATATTCAAATACAGCTCACGTCGAAAAATATGTCCATATCGATATTATTGAGTAAAATGCATAAAAGTACTTAATTTTATATAATTTAAAACTTTATTTATATTATAGTCATGGTCAGAATCGTCCGACAAGACAGCAGCAACCTCTACGTTATTTGAATATAAACATCATATCGGAGACTTTAGTACTTACAGACTTGTGTATGTGCAATGCTGATAAGTACTAGTTGGTGAGTGTGTGTCGTGCGATGGCGCGTAGTGCCTTGGTATTCTCGATCATCCTGGTATCAGTTTTATCTATTCTGGAAGCGGCTTTTGCGCATTACACACCTACATGGGCAGTTCACATCCCGGAAGGAAAGGACGTCGCAGATGCGGTCGCCAGAGAACATGGATTCGTCAATCTTGGAGAGGTATATATATACATATATTCTTGCTATTTAATTACTAATCTATGAGTTCAAAATATTGGCATATTAATTTAAAATTGCAGTGTAATCGTCATTGTGTTTGTCAGAAAACGCTGCAATTCTTTATTCTTGCAAGCCTGCAGCGACGCTAAGACAAAAATCTTTTTGACTTCATGCGACACGTATTTATTACATCTTTCTTGAATGATTTTGGATATATATTTGTTAATATGTGTGTTAAATGTTTCTTTATTTCTTTATACAAACGATTAAAAAAAATTATATTGCAATACACATATGCTATTTAACCTAGTTAAATTATTATGTTTATTTCATCGTCTATGACTCGAATCAGCATTATCGTAGCCTTCATCTTGATTTCATACATTTCACACGTTTTCATAACGAACATATACGCAGATATATGAATTAAACTTAGCAAAAATGCGGTATTAAATATGTGTGCAAGTTTCGATATCCTAAACATGTGTGCAAGGTTTGATATCCGAAAACAAGGTTTTATACCCATATACATAATAAATCCATTGCATATGGTCATATGTATTTTATTACTCGTATCCGGAGTAATTTATATGCGGTATTAAATATGTGTGCAAGTTTCGATATCCTAAACATGTGTGCAAGGTTTGATATCCGAAAACAAGGTTTTATACCCATATACATAATAAATCCATTGCATCTGGTCATATATATTTTATTACTGGTATCCGCTGTAATTTATCTCTCGTTACTTTGAATGTGGTCCCGGGTGGTACTAAAATGTTGCAAAATTTTGTCCGTTACACTGTTCAGTATTATTAGACTGGACGACGCGATGCAGCAATAGAGTAATTGAAGATTGTGTTTAAGATTCAAAATTCGTGAGAACATCAGAAGTATTAAAGAATTTATTTTTTAGTAATTTATAGACCTTTGGCGCTTGATGACAATCTCACTGGATGCTAGGTAAATGTCTTAAATGACAATGTGGTTCAAGATTGTAAACAATCTAAACCTAGCGGGACAGCTGCCGGAACATACCCGTAGGTGCTTGGGGACGGGTTAATTTGTGGATGGTAGTCAGCCAGGTAGACGTAGAAAAAGCCTCACAACCATGCTATGATTTCACCACGATGTTCTTCTTCATCGATAGTTTCGGCACATTCGCAAGTACTTTACGTCCATTCGGCATACGGCACACACTAACCATTGAGCCATAATCGCTTTAAGATTCAACGATATATGGTTGTAAATTGTAATTATTGCGAACCATAGTAAGACGTGGTTCGGTAGGCATGAAAAGGGAAATAAATCTGGATTACATTTTAAGTGCTGAATCATTATAATAACCTACATAAACAGTTATGTCAGAGTCTAATCTTCTAGAGCTTGCTTTTTTTACCAACTCTACTAAAACAACTCACTATCAGTTGTTAATGTGTAAAGGTCGACAAGGCCAATATCGTATGTTACATAAATAAAACTCTATACACGAACTAAAAGCAGTTCGTGAATATTCCATCTACTCAGTAAACGATTAAGTAAACTTTGACATTGACCGTTTAATTAACCGTATTGACCTCAAAAGAAAGTAAAACAAGGATTTTTAAAGAATGCCATTAACATTCTCACCTCCGCAATCGGTTTCACTAAATTTGTTATTCAAATCAGTTTCAATCTTTTTCGAACATAGTTTTAATATTTCTCAATCTCTTGAAATAAACAGAGCCGATAGCATAAGTCAATTGGTATCTGATATCTATCTTAACTTAGTTTATAGTGGAAGCTGACGGTTTCGTATAAAATTACCTGGTTGATCTAAAAGTTTTGTTTTTATAACACCTTACGGATCAGATTAAAATCCACGATTTTACGTATGATTGATTAACATTAAATGAACAAAAAAAAATTGTGTATGTACTTATGTACACACGTTTGAAGTTATACTTCTTTGGCGTAACAAGTTAAAAATCTTTTCAAAAATTTTATCTTTCGCTTTATCCTACGTTTGTAGATAAACGACACTAACAATAGAAAAAAGGTATTTAATACATTGAAAGTTTTAATACAAAGAAATACAAAGAACGCTCGCCTTAGTAGTCCGGTGAAGCGGTTAAGACCTTGCTTGGGCAAAAGTGTAGGCAGTTCGAAAAAAAAAAAAAAACGCGGATATAAGTATATCAATAGATTCTCCATTAATCGTCAAACGAGAGTTTAACATTGTAGAATACGTGATGATGTCACCTTTAAATTTGATGGTATATTTACAAATGTAAAAATTACTAATACTAATATGTTGAAAGTCTAGACACTCGATGTAATAAAGTATATGAATACACTTTAATAAAAAGTGTATTAAAAAAGTACGCTGTGACGTGCATAGTGCAATTATTGTTTTTATTGTATTGTACGTCAATTCAGTAATTACATTAGTATATTGCATTAGTAATGAATAGTTACGTATTATAGTTGATCCGGAAAAAAATCACCAATAACCAATGTTTCTACGTACGCGTCATTAGATTAGCTGGCTTCGTAAAACATTTCAGAGAATTAGTTGATAAAAGAATGATAAAAGAAATACAAATGTGCGTGGAAGTAGAAGCCAGATTCAACCAATATTGAGACTTGGTTGTAATAGAAAAAGTTCTAACCGTATGAAAGCTGAGAAGCACTTGAAACTGGTGCGAATGTCTAAAAGATCAAATGGTTATAGATTTTTTTAACTGAAACTTTTTGTGGGAGGATTTCGAAATTCTGATCGGTTCTTTTTGTGTGACGAAAAGTGGTAGATGTAAAGGGCAGAGTGTTGAACATATCGGATTTCGTCCGAGCACTGAAGTTAAGCAACGTTGGGCATTGCCAATTAAACTTAGCAAAAATGCGGTATTAAATATGTGTGCAAGTTTCGATATCCTAAACATGTGTGCAAGGTTTGATATCCGAAAACAAGGTTTTATACCCATATACATAATAAATCCATTGCATATGGTCATATGTATTTTATTACTCGTATCCGGAGTAATTTATCTCTCGTTACTTTGAATGTGGTCCCCGGGTGGTACTAAAATGTTGCAAAATTTTGTCCGTTACACTGTTCAGTATTATTAGACTGGACGACGCGATGCAGCAATAGAGTAATTGAAGATTGTGTTTAAGATTCAAAATTCGTGAGAACATCAGAAGTATTAAAGAATTTATTTTTTAGTAATTTATAGACCTTTGGCGCTTGATGACAATCTCACTGGATGCTAGGTAAATGTCTTAAATGACAATGTGGTTCAAGATTGTAAACAATCTAAACCTAGCGGGACAGCTGCCGGAACATACCCGTAGGTGCTTGGGGACGGGTTAATTTGTGGATGGTAGTCAGCCAGGTAGACGTAGAAAAAGCCTCACAACCATGCTATGATTTCACCACGATGTTCTTCTTCATCGATAGTTTCGGCACATTCGCAAGTACTTTACGTCCATTCGGCATACGGCACACACTAACCATTGAGCCATAATCGCTTTAAGATTCAACGATATATGGTTGTAAATTGTAATTATTGCGAACCATAGTAAGACGTGGTTCGGTAGGCATGAAAAGGGAAATAAATCTGGATTACATTTTAAGTGCTGAATCATTATAATAACCTACATAAACAGTTATGTCAGAGTCTAATCTTCTAGAGCTTGCTTTTTTACCCAACTCTACTAAAACAACTCACTCGCTAAGACAAAAATCTTTTTGACTTCATGCGACACGTATTTATTACATCTTTCTTGAATGATTTTGGATATATATTTGTTAATATGTGTGTTAAATGTTTCTTTATTTCTTTATACAAACGATTTAAAAAATTATATCGCAATACACATATGCTATTTAACCTAGTTAAATTATTATGTTTATTTCATCGTCTATGA
Organism: Antheraea pernyi; assembly: GCA_015888305.1. NCBI lineage: Eukaryota > Metazoa > Arthropoda > Insecta > Lepidoptera > Saturniidae > Antheraea > Antheraea pernyi. The sequence continues at coordinate 118,307 of MU159830.1, read as the reverse complement.
TTCGAATCAGCATTATCGTGGCCTTCATCTTGATTTCATACGTTTCACACGTTTTCATAACGAACATATACGCAGACGCATAAACTTAGCAAAAATGCGGTATTAAATATGTGTGCAAGTTTCGATATCCTAAACATGTGTGCAAGGTTTAATATCCGAAAACAAGGTTTTATACCCATATACATAATAAATCCATTGCATATGGTCATATGTATTTTATTACTCGTATCCGGAGTAATTTATCTCTCGTTACTTTGAATGTGGTCCCCGGGTGGTACTAAAATGTTGCAAAATTTTGGCCGTTACACCGTTCAGTATTATTAGACTGGACGACGCGATACAGCAATAGAGTAATTGAAGGTTGTGTTTAAGAGATATGTCATTGAACCATATGATTAAATTAAATAAATGTATACGTCTACCTCTCAAAAATGTTAGTTGCGAAGTAACTTCCTTACTAATATTATAAATGTAAATGTAAGTTTGTTTGTTCAGCGTCCACGCCTTAATTACTTAATTGATCATCTTGTTATTAGGGGTACAGAAAAGGACACGGTACTTTTCATTCTGAAAGAGAGTACTATCGAGGGATTTGTCAAATCTATATTAATGGCAACGAAGTCGCGGATATAAGATACCAGACTAGGCCCCCCTCGGCAGCAGCTCAAGTCTAGGTCCGTTCCCTCGGCGTGGAGCCCTTGAGTACGCTGCTCGCGTGATACAGTGACACAAAATCTTACATCACTGCGACAACATTACACATATCACCTCCACACACGTGCACGCATACACGCTTACACATGCAGGTGGAAGGGTTTTATTTTTTCCCCTTATCAAACTGAAATAGTTTAGAATATAATATACGATAAAATATATATAAGGGTTGTTGAGGTATGTATGCTTGGTACACATATATGTTTCAACAACTCATATATGCATGAATAGTTAGCTTAGCTTA
>MU159830.1:101847-116989 GCA_015888305.1 Antheraea pernyi | reverse complement strand
CAAAGCTGAGGTGTGCCGCGCACCCTTGAGCTAGTTGTCAAAGTAAAATCGGCTGAGTGCCTTAAGCGCTCGCCTTAGTAGTCCGGTGAAGCTGTTAAGACCTTGCTTGGTCAAAAGTGTAGGCAGTTCGAAAAAAAAAAAAAAAACGCGGATATAAGTATATCAATAGATTCTCCATTAATCGTCAAACGAGAGTTTAACATTGTAGAATACGTGATGATGTCACCTTTAAATTTGATGGTATATTTACAAATGTAAAAATTACTAATACTAATATGTTGAAAGTCTAGACACTCGATGTAATAAAGTATATGAATACACTTTAATAAAAAGTGTATTAAAAAAGTACGCTGTGACGTGCATAGTGCAATTATTGTTTTTATTGTATTGTACGTCAATTCAGTAATTACATTAGTATATTGCATTAGTAATGAATAGTTACGTATTATAGTTGATCCGGAAAAAAATCACCAATAACCAATGTTTCTACGTACGCGTCATTAGATTAGCTGGCTTCGTAAAACATTTCAGAGAATTAGTTGATAAAAGAATGATAAAAGAAATACAAATGTGCGTGGAAGTAGAAGCCAGATTCAACCAATATTGAGACTTGGTTGTAATAGAAAAAGTTCTAACCGTATGAAAGCTGAGAAGCACTTGAAACTGGTGCGAATGTCTAAAAGATCAAATGGTTATAGATTTTTTTAACTGAAACTTTTTGTGGGAGGATTTCGAAATTCTGATCGGTTCTTTTTGTGTGACGAAAAGTGGTAGATGTAAAGGGCAGAGTGTTGAACATATCGGATTTCGTCCGAGCACTGAAGTTAAGCAACGTTGGGCATTGCCAGTACTTGGATGGGTGACCGCCGGGGAACACTGCATGACGTTGGCTTTTTGTTGTGTTTTATAGATTAAAATGTTTCCCTGTAATAACATCAGGTGAAATTGTGGTCAAACGTCAAAAGTATATACATTATTTAAAAAAACAGGGTGTGTTGTAGAGACACACGACACTAGTGAAACTTCTGTATTACACGTGTGTCTCTACAACACACCCTGTTTTTTTAAATAATGTATATACTTTTGACGTTTGACCACAATTTCACCTGATGTTAGATAACTATGTGGTATTAGGATGGTAAACAATATAGAAGGACTACCTCTCCAGCACAGATGCTGAAACACACCCGTAGGTGCTTGGGGACGGATTAATTTGTGGATGGTAGTCAGCCAGGTGGACGTAGAAAAAGCCTCGCAACCATGATTTCACCACGATGTTCTTCTTTATCGATAGTTCCGGCACATTCGCAAGTACTTTACGTCCATCGACGCGGCATCGAAATATTATAAATGTAAATGTAAGTTTGTTTGTTCCGCGTCCACGCCTTAATTACTTAATTGATCATCTTGTTATTAGGGGTACAGAAAAGGACACGGTACTTTTCATTCTGAAAGAGAGTACTATCGAGGGATTTGTCAAATCTATATTAATGGCAACGAAGTCGCGGATATAAGATACCAGACTAGGCCCCCCTCGGCAGCAGCTCAAGTCTAGGTCCGTTCCCTCGGCGTGGAGCCCTTGAGTACGCTGCTCGCGTGATACAGTGACACAAAATCTTACATCACTGCGACAACATTACACATATCACCTCCACACACGTGCACGCATACACGCTTACACATGCTTTGACATTGACCGTTTAATTAACCGTATTGACCTCAAAAGAAAGTAAAACAAGGATTTTTAAAGAATGCCATTAACATTCTCACCTCCGCAATCGGTTTCACTAAATTTGTTATTCAAATCAGTTTCAATCTTTTTCGAACATAGTTTTAATATTTCTCAATCTCTTGAAATAAACAGAGCCGATAGCATAAGTCAATTGGTATCTGATATCTATCTTAACTTAGTTTATAGTGGAAGCTGACGGTTTCGTATAAAATTACCTGGTTGATCTAAAAGTTTTGTTTTTATAACACCTTACGGATCAGATTAAAATCCACGATTTTACGTATGATTAATTAACATTAAATGAACAAAAAAAAATTTTGTATGTACTTATGTACACACGTTTGAAGTTATACTTCTTTGGCGTAACAAGTTAAAAATCTTTTCAATAATTTTATCTTTCGCTTTATCCTACGTTTGTAGATAAACGACACTAACAATAGAAAAAAGGTATTTAATATATTGAAAGTTTTAATACAAAGGAATGCAAACAACAAATACAAAGAAACAAAATGTTGACTATAGCTAACTTCAGGGTGTCGGTTTTTCGTGACGGTGTGCGCGCGCATCGTAAAAATTTACTCTCATCTTTTTTCCCTAACGCGCCAAAAGAAGTATAACTTCAAAAAGATTATATGACTTAGCTTGGTATAAAACTTTGTTGAAGGATAGTTTTTTATACTCTTTGTAGGTTTTAGCGCTTGGTCACAATCTCATGTTATATTAAATGACGATGTAGTCGAAGATGGTAAACATACCAAACCAGCGAGAGACGAACTCTTGAATGAAGCTGTTAGAATGTATTTATAGGTGCTGAGCGTCAGATTCTCAAATTGAGGTTGATAGCTAATCAAGTGGGTATTAAAAACCCAATCACTATGTTATGTGTATGTAGCTACCGAGTATGTCATCCTCTTTGGTAGACTAGCTGAAACTTTTGTATATATTGTAAAGAGAATGTCGTTCAACCAAATGAATGATCGCGTCTCTATAAATACCTTATATGGTCATATAAATAAACTGTCTATTTTACGCACACTGAGTATTATTATTACGCTGTCTGTGTCAGTCTAGAATCTTATAGTAGGGAGCTCGAAGCTCCTACTGGTATATCAGGAATTTTTTCTTCATCGAAAACACCAATTGCATGATTCAAACCAACGTCGATGAACGCGGTATGCGAATATAAGATCATCGAATCATCGTCGCTTATAAGTATTATATCAACACACCCATCTTTAAGACACCCACTGCAGGACAATAGCCCTCTTCCCGACGGAATGTAAAGGCATCATGGCAAGGCATCAAATGTAATCATTACATCAACCTGGGACGTATTGGCAATTTCAAACCCCGAGAAATCCATAGTTCTATATTTCGCCACATGATCTGGCACTAATCTTATAGTAGGGAGCTCGAAGCTCCTACAGGTACATCATGAATTTTTTCTTCATCGAAAACACCAATTTATTGTAGGATTAAAACCAACGTCGATCAATGCGGTGTGCGAATATACAATCATCGAGTCATCGTAGCTTATAAGTATTATATCAACACACCCATTGCAGGACAATAACCCGAGATATCCATAGTTCTATTTCTCCCCACATACGGTGGTACTACAAGATAATGTCTCAGGTTCAGATTTCCTCACGATATTTTCCTTGACATTCAGCCGATAGTATTACCAATGTAAATTTAGTGAATGTACGTGAATTTTGAAATTTGTATATGACGGGGTTCGAACTTCCGAACATCGAATTGACAATTGTCATTAGTCATTTGACTACTCTATAAGTATTATATATAGATAGGAAATTAATTTTATATCACTGTTCATGCAACATACTCTTGAATGCTAAAGTGTAGAATTTAATCTCTTTGGTACACTTCATTCGATGACTGAGATAACAGGAATGCTATTAGTGAATTTCTCGAGATGGCGTAACAAGTAAACCGCATCGTTAGCATTGCACTAAGATAAAATTAGTGTGTTATTTTGAGCAAACGATGCGAACTCATGTAACAACTGGTTTCAGGAAACGTTCAATTGAGTAACACCGCATATTCCGCGTTTCAAGTGTTTTCAACGTCTTCATTAAATCCACATACGCACAACTAGTTACATTGTTAGAAACAATTTATATATCAAGGAATGCCGACGATCTGCAGATTTTCTTAATGTGTGCTTACTGTTTTGTTTGTGCACGATTTTTTACACATTATTTTGCATTCCGTTCCTTGTAATCTATAGATATAACAAGAATGTAAAACTTGCCGTTACTTTTTAGATTTTTGTAAAAATACTGTTTGTTTGTGCGAACACGCATCATTGCTAAAATACTGCGTCCATGATAAAACTTCTTCAAGAAAATCATAAAACTTTCGATCACTTGAAATGTGAGCTTTTATTTTCTTTAGTTTGTTTGAAACACAGCCAATGTCAGCACGTTTCACATGCCGCAGTGTATTCAAAAGATGCAAAAATAATACCCGAAAAAGCAATTTAACGGCCAGAGTATTTTACTTTCACTAAATACATATTGAATAAGTTATATTTTAAGCTTTAAACTAACAAATAATATCAAATTTTGAACAAAATTGCCGATTTTAAACCTGTGGTACAAATGTTTGCCCAAGTCTCACCAACCACGCACAAACAAGCACAATAACGGGAAAAAGTACTTTATTCATTGCGTGTTAAGGTTGAAATCACACTAAATGTTGTTTATGTTGTCTTTTCAATTATGAGTGGAGTAATTTATTGATTTGCTAGTTTTATCGTAAGTATTAGATAATATTTTGAACATTTGTGACTTTATTACTAGGTGTCATGGTTGTTGGTAGGAGGGGACAACACCTGTTGGAGGAGCAGTAGTGTCGATTAGACAGTCCCTGCTCCTCCGGCCAAAAGGTGTAAGAAGGTACCATGGGGTTTTAGTCCGTGCGACTCGGGCATATCCATCCTCTGCTGCCCAGCGAGATGGATATCCGTTAGAGATTCCGCCATGGAGAAAAAAAAAAAGGGGTCATGGTTGTAATTAGGGTTGAACTTAAAACTGTTTTAAAACTTTTTTTCTCCCTTTCTTAGTAAACAGATAGCTACACATAAGTATATATTTACGCGGACAGCTTTTAGCTTCGATTTTGTACGTGACCCTTTACCTAGTTATTGTTGATCGAAGCATAAAACATATCTTCGTGTAACATTTAGTCTCTGTTCCATTAAAATCGGTTCGGTTTATCTAAAGTTATTGTAATTTGAATGCCGGCTCGAATTAAGTACGAGAGAAAAGTGGATATTAATTAGATTAACATTTAGATGACTTTTTAGCCACTGTTTTGTACATCAGTATCCACGCGGACTAAGTCACGGGAACATGGCGTTAGATAAATTCCGTAGGGCGCCATATAGTTAAATAAATAAACTTTAAAACTCGCGTATGAAAAATCAGCCGCCGCACCGTTCGTATTCGGGGAACGAAAATAAACAGGAAATTTAAGTGAGCGGAGTTATTTATTTCAAATGACAACGGGATTTCGTCCGCTTACGGCATTCTATTTCTGTTCAATGAATATTTCTCGTAACTATTTATAGCGTGATACCCGGGTTATGGTGGTATTAGTAAAATTCGGAATTTGAATCTTTTAAATGTTTCTACTTTTTAAACTCATTATCGATACAGGTATTTTTTATATGTATGACATATGAGAAATATACGTATTCTAATACTAAGGCTGTGGTTTCAAGTTTTTTTTTTCGAACTCATTGGCTTAGTAACGCCTCAATAGGTGCACCGGACTACAATGATTTGAAGTATAATAGGAATGTAAATCTAGCGTGTCTGTACTTTTAGATTTTTGTGAAAAAAATTTGTTGCGTCTTGGAATCTTCTTCTTCTTACCCTTATCCCACATAAGTAGGGTCGGTACAACATGTTTCTCATGTTGTGGTATATGATTTGGCTTAATTTTACGATCGGCCGCCTGCCTGCAACCATACAATTAAATTAAATTACACAAACTACTTAATTACTCAGAAAAAAAAACATTTTAAAAATCAAAAATAGATGTCTAACAATTGGCGAACCCATTCAGCAAAAATCTGCAATACTATAAGTAGTACTGCAGCGCAGATTTTCGATGGGAGCCTAAATACACTCCAATCATTTTTGAAATGTCTGTCTGTCTGTTTGTATGTTTACGTATCACTGCTAACCTATTGCGTTCACGATAAAATCTCACCAAGAAAATCATGAAGCATATCCTCTAGTAACCACATAGTCTTAGTTTAATTAAAATCGGTGCACTATATGAAAAGTTATTTTAATTTTAATGCCGACGCGACTTAAGTACGAGAGAAAAGTATCTACTTTTATCTAAGTAAATGGACTTAATACATTCAGATAATTTTGTTTAGTCTGTTTTTTTTTACATTAGGTTTCATGCGGTCGGAGTCGCGGGCACAGCTAGTTATTAATGTTATTCTCACATAGAAAAAATCATAATTCATATTTCATTCATATTGTAAATGGTTAATAATCTATACTTTGCCAGTTTATATTTAGTTATTAAAATTACTCTTAGCCGCAGTAAGATTATATGTGAGGTCTGTCAAGTTTTATCGCTAAATATGTTGACCATTTAACCTCAGAGACGGTCCTTTATTATTTAATGATATGATAGCAATTGTATATTAACTGTATTATGCTGTAACATTTTAAAAGTTTTAAGCTCAACCTTGAATATTTTCTGCGGTCGACTATCAAAGAACAACAAAAAAAAGCAGACATTACTTATTCTATTTATTTTTTGCTTGACTTCCACAGATGTAATTCCCAGTGGAGAATTTATATTAAGCGCACAGATGCAGAAGGTATCTATGGTTCGTGTTGAAGTTCCAATATATGTATCTAGTTATTTGTGAACTACGATTATTTCAATATCGTCTGCCCTTCTACGATAACCGACGTAAAGGTCGAGCACTATAATGTGCTATGAAATTGTGTAGATGAATTGTTAAGATAGAAATAGAACGTCGGTGAATGATAGAAGGGCGAAGAATGGTTGCTTTGATGCTCCGCTTGGTCGTGTACAAAGCTGTCAATTCACGTGTTCGATAATGTTCGATAACAAAATGTCGCCGCCAGACCCGTGCGACATCATACGTATGTCGATTAATGATCTTGCAGCATGACGTCACAGTGTATTATTGTCAGAGAGCTATCTGTAATAATACCGCTGCCAAATTTCTAAAGAATAAAATACGCGGTTAACAAGCGTATGTCAGGAGTCTTTGTTTTGTTCTGCCTTTGTCTGCTTGGTTGATCAAGCGGAGTTCATTAGTGTTAAGTTCGTACATCGACGTCTACCGACGTGAAATATATATGGATATATTTTCGTCGATATTTTAAAATGTTACGGGTATTTACTTGTATATTTTACTTTTAATATTTATCAGCATAATTAAGAAGTGTGAATAAGTAAATAACTGGAATAAAGTAAAATTAAATTAAAATGTGCGGTAGGGGGATCCCTTGTGAGGAACTTGTTTTTTATTCAACTCCGAATGTAATTCGATGTGGAGAGTTTAAATTGGGCGAGTCTCTCTCTCCCCCCCCCTCTCCTCTCCTCGCCTCCCCTCTCTCTCATCTCCCGTCTCCTCTATCTCTGTAATAATTTTTTTTTCTATAATTTTTTCAATGCGAATAAAGTAAGGAATCGAAACAAAGACTTTAATTTAATATTTTGGAAAAAAATACTCCTTTATTACAAACTAGATGTTGCTCACGGCTTCGCTCACGCACGTAACAGTACTTTTTTTCAATACCCTGATAACGTGTACGATCATAGGTCAAAACTCATGATAACAGGTCGAGTAGTTAAAGTGTAAAGAATAAACCAACAGAAAACCACGGAGAATTTCGATGCACACATGTATATAATAGAAACAGAGAGGGACATAACGCATTTTTCTTACGTGACGATTTCCACCAGTCAACTCCTGATACAAGCCACGCTAAGTAAGGCACTTAATAAAGTAATAGATTCCTCGCATCTCGTCTTTCATGTACTTTATTACAAATTTGAAATCTTTAACTATGAATATACTTGTGTTCAGTATTTATAGATTTCGTTAGAGTGTTTTTGTAATGTAAAATACTCCATTAAGTAAACGTACCCTTGGTACTTTGTTTTAAAATGTATATATTTATATATATATTTCTTGTTAAATATATTTGTAATGCAAATTACTATAAAATGATACAAGGTTCTATAAAGTATAATACCATATTAAAAAAATGAGATTGCTCAAATAAGCAGTATAGAATATTTACAAAGATTTGAAAATGAAGCACTAAATTTGAATAAACTACAACAGAAGTAAGTGTAAATAACGCAACATTACATACAACCAGGAAAAACAATGACTTTGGATTACGTTCAACTTTGATTTACACAGGTGTTCGCATGCGGAAGATATCCGTCGATATTCATATATAGAATGCAACGAATAAGGACAAATGTTTGTATCCCTAAAATGTTTTACTTCTCTTTTTGTCAGAAATGATTATATTTCATCGATAGTAGATATTTTGGTTCAATATTGTATTATGTAATCGGCACCCATGTTCGTGAATTATGACTGTTCATAGCGCAATAAAAGTATTCATAGAGATCTGGGATTAAACAATAAATAAGGGATAATATTTTTTTCATCCTTTTTCTAAAAACATTGTTATAAGATGATAGTTCGTTGACTATGTTCTTAGGCCATAATTCTACCCTGGGCGAGTCGACCCATTCATGCTGAAACCAGTAATAGCTTCAACTTCTAAGTTCTACCACCTACAAATGCGCACGCGTTACATATTCTAAAATCAAAATCAAAAATACTTTATTAAATTTAGGCCCTGAGAAGGAGCTTATTAAAGTCAAAGCTACCACCGGATCGGAAAACAATCCAGTCATCGAGGAGAACCGGCAAGAAACTCGGTATAGCTTATCTTTTTATCATACATATCGTTACAAACATAATGTAGTATAACGTTACGTCAGTTAACAACAGTCGTATTATACATTTATATGTATCAGAAAAGTTTTTTCAAAAACATTTGTAACTACGACACTCACGCCAACTGTAACATGTAACGTGTACATTAGATATATGAATACAAATAGTATATCGAGTGGGATGGGATTTATCATCAGCAACATAACTGGAACTTCAACCTACTATATACCAAACTCAGTACTCACTAACACTATATAAGAAAGTAATGAAAATTATAAGCTATACATTATCGAACAATATATCTTAAATCTTTTATTTTATAGATAGATATAATATGCCCGTATTGTCGATATACTTAAGTTATTCTTATACGTTGCTATAATAACTGAGTTATGTAGAAGCAAACGTGGTAAATAAGACAATATGGCCGCCAAATTGACCAAAAAGATGATATAATTCATATTACATACAAATATATGACTTTCAATTATGTATATTTATTCTTGGAGTCAGTAAGGCACACGTCTCACGTCATCAATTTCACATGGACTAATACATAGGTAGCAGTCAATCACTACATAGTGTACCAATTCAAATAAAAAGAGAATCATTAAAATCGGTTCATAATTAACTAAAATATCGATTAACATGCATGAAAAAAATATATACAACCGAACATAGTAACCTCCTCCTTTTTCGAAGTCGGTTAAAAAAGTCCTCTGTCAGCTTATCTGTTCGCGATAAAGTCAAAAACTACCATTTTCATGCTGTTTTCACCAGTAGATAGAATGATAATTCATGGGGAAGGTTTAGGTATAATTTGTCAAAGTTTTCATTTTATTATCCGGGCGGGACAACGTCTTCCGAGCCCGCTAGTTATCTGCCCGTAAAAGCCCCGTGAAAGTCGGTCCAATCAATTAGGAGATAGTAGGATATTGCGGACAAAGTCTTGAGAAACAAAATAAAATAGTTACTTCTTATAAGGTGAGTTATCTTCCAGTGAAAGTCCCGTGAAAATCAGTTCAAGCATTACGGATATTCCACTGCGGCCGAAGGCGAATAAAAAACCTAAATTACTTTTTATAAGGTCTGTTATCTACCAGTAAATACCCCGTGAAAATCGGTCCAACCATTTTGGAAATAGCCATGCGGACGAAACCGCGGACAAATAAAATAGAACATGTCAACCGCTATAATTTCGGCTATCTGGCAGTAAAAAGTAAAATTCCCGTAAATATAGGTCCAGCCGTTTTGGAGATTACCCGCAACAAACAAACAAACAGAGAAATATACTAATATAAAAATATAGACAAAGTATAAAGAAATTTTTTTTTGTTCATTTGTAGCCTTAGCCATTCATCAAAAAGTTGTTATTTTAATTGTACATACATAAACTTTATTTTTATAATACGTAATAGAGAACAAATAAAAAATTAGAAATAAAAGTAGTATAAACTTTTTCCATAGGAAAACAAAATAAACTTCGAAAATGTTTGCGATAGAAACTTACCACGTTACCATGGCAACGTATATAATACTAACGCTAACGAAATCTTTATTTGAACAATTTTGTTTTATGATTATGAAGACTAAGAAAATAATAATGATGGATAAAATAATGTACGACATATTATATAGAAGATTTGGCGCTTATGCCTTTATTGTAACTTAGACATGGAATAAAATTGATTAAAGGATATATAAGAAATACCTATATTGACAACTTCAGAATTGGCAGTATGGATTAATTCCTTCGCCTGTCCTATTGAACGAATATTATTACTACTACTAACGAAATCTCTCAAAAGGAAAAAAGTGCCCGATTTTGAAACGTTCTTCATTGGTGCTCTGCTTCTATTGGTCTTAGCGTGATGATATATAGCCTGTAGCCTTCCTCGATAAATGAGTTATTTAAAACCGAAGGATTTTCTCAAATCGGACTGGTAGTTCCTGAGATTATTAATTACTTTTTTAAGGTCTGTTATCTACCAGTAAATACCCCGTGAAAATCGGCCCAAAGTAATGCGGACGAAGCCGCGGACAAATAAAGTAGAATATGTCAACCGCTATAATTTCGGTTATCTGGCAGTAAAAAGTAAAATTCCCGTTAAAATAGGTCCAGTCGTTTTGGAGATTACCCAGGACAAACAAACAAACAGACAAAATATAATAATTTAAAAATATAGACAAAGTATAAAAAAAGTTTTTTTTGGTCATTTGTAGCCATATCCATTCATCAAAAAGTTGTTATTTTAATTGTACATACACAAACTTTATTTTTATAATACGTAATATAGAACAAATAAAAAATTGGAAATAAAAGTAGTATAAACTTTTTGAATACGAAAACAAAATAAACTTTGAAAATGTTAGCGTTGATACTTACCACATAACTTCAGAATTGGCAGTATGGATTAATTCCTTCGCCTATGAACTATTTGAATAGAAAAAAAAAACTTTGAAAATGTTAGCTTTGATACTTACCACATAACTTCAGAATTGGCAGTATGGATTAATTCCTTCGCCTGTCCTATTGGACGAATATTATTACTACTACTTACTACGTTACCATGGCAACGTATATAATAATAACGTAATCGCTCAAAAGCAAAAAAGGATAATATTTTTTTCATCCTTTTTCTAAAAACATTGTTATAAGATGATAGTTCGTTAACTCTGTTCTTAGGCCATAATTCCTATATAAGTTCCTCCGGCGCTCTCACTGACCGAACGAAAATCAACAATGCAAGCACTATTACTTCATATCGGTTTTCTATTTCTCAAATCGGACTGGTAGTTCCTGAGATCATAGCGTTCAACCAAACAAACAAACAAACTCTTCAGCTTTATATATTAGTATAGATTTATAGGTACTTATACATTTATATGTATAAGTATAGGTGCTCATAGACTGTGATTAGTGAACCCACCACGACATTGTCAGTGATAAACAAGTGATTGTGTTACAAAATAAGATTATTTTTCTGAAAATATAACCCATATAAAATATTCGTTTTTGGTGGAAGCACAAAGAGCATCGTCATTGCCAAACGTTTTCATCGTTCACATATCGATCCACCGTATAATAGCCTTTAGACATTCAAATCCATTTGGCATAGTGCTTGTACTCCGGCAAACCAGTACTTTGGGATATCATATACGAGTATATTAATACGTGAAGCCCAAACTTTGTATCCCTTTTTGAGAGAAATGCGCGAACGGATGAACGTGAAACTTGGCATAGTTAAAGTTTATATGGAGGAGAAGTGCAGAAAGCTATTTATTTTATATAAAATGCATTAGAAGTACATTAAATTAATTAAAATATGCATTACTCACACTACTGCTCCAATTTTACACAAAATAAACACACATGTAAATAAAAAAGATATTTAGACATCTGTCAATAAAGGACCTCAAAAAAGGTTGTGAAGGAGGTTGCTATGTTCGACTGTATGTATTATTTTACTCTTACGTTCCAATTACCCTTTTTCATTCTACATTCAGCTTTAAAAAATCAATGAACTATGGTCGAATGTCGACCTCTGGGCGCCCACTAGTTATTATAAAACCTAACACTATTACTTAAAAAACTGTTACTGGTCCTAGTGAGCCTGAAACATGAAATGCCCAAATTTTTCATTGTTTCAGTATTTAAATTATGTCGGTCTTTTACTAAATCCAGACGTTGTAAGTTTTAGCGGACATACATTAGATTATCAAGAATGTATTGGGAGGGCAGAGTTATGATACTGAATTTCTAAAACTTAGCCTTTAATAATTATTCGCGAGGCCCCATATCATTAATATTGAAATGCGTACTGTAGTTTTCGTGACTCAACCTTTAATATGCTTAACAAAGGCATCGTTAATAATTCACACTAATGGAAAATTATACAGCGTTTTATTTAAATTGAAACTCTGATTTATGATAATAACTCAAAACGAAGCAAAATAATTTATTTGTTTGCATAAATGCTAAGGAATAATCAAATCAGATCTTTCTTTTAATAATTAATATAAATTAAGGCCTGTATAAATTGTTCATATAAACCATTGCAGTCCACGATATTGTTTATAAATGTTATTCTTTGTTATTTTAAAATTTATGTGTACAAGTCGCAGCGGACGTAAAAGTTATATCGGCAGTTAATGTGTTTCGCACGAGTGCAGATTTTATTATTCAGTATTAATAGAGGTAATGAAAAAAAAATGTTCTTACAGAATTAAAAATTGCTTGTTTTTAAATCGACTTATGGATCATATGACATATGGACTAATGGCTGATTCATTCTCTTGGTTAATTAGTTAACATACGCCTTGCGCGTGTTATCCTGAGTTCGATAGCTTATCTTAATATTCCCTACTAGTTCATATCTACGACTTCGTTTGTATTGTTTGTTATCTTAAAAGTTTTTTTTGTAAAGAGGAAATACAAACATTACGCTTACGTCATTATTTGATGGTAAGGAAAGAAACATCGCTGAATACGTAGTGCTTATAAAAATTGTAGTTCCTTGAAACTTTAATAACTATATTAATATTATACTTCGTAATAATGATATTGTATCATATTTAATACTTTGAATGAAGTTGCCGTGAATTTTTTTTCTCTCATCTCATCTCATTTTATTTATATAGGATAGTATTAGAAAATTGTATTGCGGGGTGGTAGGGTTTTACAGCCTGACTGGGTCGCAACCACCATGTATATGGCGAAAAAGCCCGTCATAGTGATTCGCTTCCACGGGTCGCGTTTCGTGATCAGCCTGTGCATATCCAGCTATTCGCAGGCCGGTATGACAGCGGCGACCAGCGATGGATAGAGTGTCACTCGGTGGCCGCCGTTGTTTTTGGACTGTACTGTGCTTACCATCAGGCAAAGTGCAGTCACTTTACCGTGCTAAAATAAAAAAATAAAATAAAAAAAAACATTTTACTGGCTATTGTAAACATACATGTAATTTGGACTAATATACCATCACAGAGAACGACAACGTTTCTTTTTATGACTGTGTTTAATAGGGCGAAAGTGACTCAGCGACCGACTACCTAAAATACTTCGTCCACTATTGTGTAGCAGACAATCAATGAATCAGACTTTGATAAAAGGTCGATCATCGAACTCCCGTAATAAAATAATAGCAAAATAATTATTTCATTCACCTACAAATGATATTGATCATATATTCAAATGATTCAATTTTATTATTTGTGTACAAACGCGGTCGCTTCCCGATGTTCATACATTTATCAGAATTGTCGGCGAATTGCCAAATAATGTTTGCAACAAATATGACGAAAATAATAGCTTTTAATCAACTGTTCATATTCAGATCAACCTGTTCCCTTGATACGTTTAGTTTTTTAATTCTGTTTCTTTATACGTTAACATATTGTATAAAAAATATGCAGAATAATAATTGTTATTGCAATCCTTAAATCAACTTTAAACCTTAAATTAACAATGTATTATATAATTATTACGCACAATTTAACTGTCACACTTTAAACACCCTCTCTACAGCTTTCGTCAATCTTTTTAGTCGCTCAGAATGTAGCCGTAACTTAGAGCTTGTGCTAATATAATCAACAGTTTTATACAAAACCAAAATAAAATGTTATTATAAGAATCAAAAATTGGCATTTATTTATCCGTAATTTATCTTGATGCTATATATACATGCAATATATATATATAATATGATACGCAATTATATCTTAATCTGTGTTTCTACGCAACGATATTCAGAGCGGTCAAAAAGTTTGACGAGGACCGTAGTTCTACGTCACGAATTGTTATGCTCTCATGCCTTAACTATTTAACCAATCATCTGGAAATTTTTTGCATACACCTTGCAAGTAGTACAGACATGGGCGTAGAATTTTATATAAGAAAAAATAAATCTTTACGAGGGACAGAAAAATAACAATTACTACAATAGTGCGAGTGAAGCCGCGGGTAAAGTTTAAGAATTTAAATAGTTACATGATCGCGGCTTCGTTTTTGTAAATATGGCAACTGCGGGATGTCTTTTATTTTAGCAGTGAAATTTTCTTCATTAATTCATAGTCTTACTTCACCATTACTTCAAAAATGTTAAATTTTAATGTTACGGCTTGACATCTATAAAAATACCCTTTCTATAACTATTTCCTATTTCTATAACTACTCTATCTGACGTTAAAAGTCTTATTAAAATTGGATCCTTTTTTTCTGAGATTCCTCGAGACATATATGTATATATGTGTTTTTTTTTCTTATCTGCAGACTCTCGGTCCGCACCATTTTTTTGCTATCGTTTTATTTAATGTGTGAGAAAATCGTATTTGTGAGCATCTGTTGGGTAGTTTTATATAATATATATATATATATATTTATTTAACTGTTTTAGACG
>MU159830.1:79567-101751 GCA_015888305.1 Antheraea pernyi | reverse complement strand
GCCGCGCCGGAGCGTCCATGGCCCGATGGATGAACCTACTAACTGCGTTATCAGTCACATCGGTATAGTACACACAGGTGTGGGTGTGTCTGGATATTGCCACTATAGCATGTGAAACACTATCGTGGATTTGCATCCTTCTGCCCTTTCTTTGCAGGATTAACACCGATTTGAAGGTCAATCCCTGAGACGTGGACTGTCAGAACACGCGATCCTTCCCCTGCCCCGTAGCCCTTGTTTATCAGGGTTTTTCTTCTCATCTGGCATGTATATATGTTCAACGATAAAATTTGGTTGTATCATTAGTATGTCACGAGTGCTATATTCTATTTGAGACTACATTTTTCTAAAACATGTAGGCGTTTAACAACATCGCGAAACGACACGTATCGTGATGTGTAGCGTGACATCACATACCTCATGTGTGTTTCTATATAAAATATACTCACATATTCGTTTTACATCGAATGTGTGTCGCTCGCTGCGGCACGAGTCATTCACACGAGTTTTTCAAACAATTTTTTTAGGTAATTAGTATGTGAAAGTCATTGCTCTCGTGCACCGTGATATAAAAGAGCGCACACGATAGTTTTTGTTACCCAAATTTGCTCATACTTTTAGTGAATATAGGTATTAAATATTATAGTGGAGGACTTTGCACTTTCGCTTGGAAGTAACGTCCAAAGTTAAGGCAAAGTAACGTCGACTATAATATTTAATGACAGATTTCTGCAAAGTAACGCCTTCTTCTATCAAATATCAGTGAATATAGATTATAGTTTTTTTTTTTATTGTAGCACGGCAAAATGACTGCATTGTGCCTGATGGTAAGCACAGTACAATCCAAAAACAATGGCGACCACCGAGTGACACACTATCCATCGCCGGTCGCCGCTGTCTTGCCGGCCTGCAAAAAGCTGGATATGCACAGGCTGATCCCGAAACGCGACCGGCAGAAGCGAATCACTATGACGGGCTTTTTTGCCATAAGTGGTTGCGATCCAGTCGGGCTGTAAAACCCTACCACCCCGCAAAATACGTAGTATTACCTGTGATACAATATTAGACACGGAGGTTGGGCTTTGTTCTCGTGTAGCTATTTATTGTTTATCTTGCGGTCCGACAATGTATTTATAGATTTTTTTTTGTTCAAGATACCATAAATTACTTTGCCACCTTCTAAAGCAAAATCGAGTATGTACAAATTCTTAAAATATTGGACATTGATTTAAACGATCTCTTAATTGCTACCTTTTTATTATTTCTTTAGCCAATATTAATTGATAAATATCCATTTATAAATAAACAATATAAAACAAAGTCTCTATACGTATCTGTCTGCTTTAAAGTTTTGTTTACTTAATGAATTTTGTTATAGTTTTCAATAGTAGTTGTGGAATTTCTTCGTAACTCATGTATCAGGCAACAGCCAAAGTCGAGGTGTGCCGCGCACCCTTGAGCTAGTTGTCAAAATAAAATCGGCTGAGTGCCTTAAGCGCTCGCCTTAGTAGTCCGGTGAAGCTGTTAAGACCTTGCTTGGTCAATAGCGCAGTCAGTTCGAAAAAAAAAATCTAATGTTAGTTACCTAGGGCATTTTGTCATTTACACGAAAAAAAAGGTAATTTGTGTGATAAAACTTACGATGACTGGGGAAGTATCAAAGAGCCGATATATAGATTACAATAGAAAATAAGCATACTTAACTAGTGAGAAAATACATTTAAATTGGTGAAGATATCGTAGTGCATATATATTATCGTGTTTGTAAATGAACAGCTTACCAATAAATCAGCTGTTACATTCAACGTGTATACTACGATTGAAGGGGATTGTAAAATTGAAAAAGCAATTGTGAAAGAATCCCAAACAATGAGCTGCGGCACGGAAAGGGATTAGTTTTCTTACGATTCGATTCTACTGTCGAAAACAGGGAGAAGGCGGGAGGGTGCTCCGGCCGCCTTTTGTGAGGGGCAATCTTCGTTGACTTAAATGCTCTCACAGAGGCCATAGAGCGAAGGGGCTGTAGACACAAGCCGGAGGGGCATGTGCTTTTGTGTCCGCGGCTTTATAGTCGGTCAGCCACAAACACTACCGTTCTAGCTTCCATTAAACCGATTGCAGTAATTCTATTATAAAAAACACCCTCTCTTCCATATAAGTTTTAAAATTCTATGCACCGAATTTACTAGATAACGAAAATAATTCAGGATGGACGTATGAGATATGTGATTAAATATGAAATCGGTTGGACTTTGATTATAAACAATATTTTTTTATAATCTGCAATTATGCGAACACTACATTTTTAATTGTAATTTGATAACAGATTACGCGCCATATGTAGCTACGATGAAATGACTTTACTGCTTACTAGCTTTTTTACTAAAGGCCGGCAACGCATTTGTGACTCCCCTGGTGTTGCTAGTGTCTATGGACGGCGGTGATCACTTACCATCAGGTGAGCCGCCTGATCGTTTGCCCCTATAAAAATATTTTTTTTTAAATGTTCCCAGCTTCGCTCGCGTCAATGTATATTTTGAAAATGAAACACGGCTCATATTTCTTGCTGATAATGTACTATAGGTGGAAGAATTTTTTAAATCATTAAAGTATTTCTTAAGTTTATCCATTACATTACAAGCTCTATCGAATCTTTTAGTTCGCTTAGTTTAAGGCGCTCGCCTTAATAGTCCGGTGAAGCTGTTAAGACCTTGATAGGTCAATAGCGTAGTCAGTTCGACAAAAAAAAAAAGTGGCGTTATTCTTATGTACTTTTAGTATTAGTAAACTGTAAAATAAGTTAGGCTAACCTATGTATAGGTAGCGTCCATCCATATGTAGACGTTTCATTCATTTCGCACGAAGTTGTTTGCGTTTTGGTCCAATATGCGGATTGAAAAGGAGTGGAACTCGCTACTAATGTCCATTTCCCTAATTTATATAATTTAGTTCACTTGAAAAGAAAAATAGTTTTTACTATTCGAGCTCCTTGTACTCGGGCCCGAATCTTCAGCATTCACTAGCTTTGATTGAAGCCAAGCGTCGGTGATTAGTATATTATAAAAATATGTTTAAAAATTACTTAATTTTGAGATTGTCAGTAATAATAACATGGTACGTGCAACCATTACACGTCCTTTAAGTGGAACTTCTCTAAACCTATACATTTAATTTTTATTATATATCTATTATTTTATTTGCTTTATACTTTTCTTACGATCTTCAACCAAAACGTTTCAGAGTTACCCTAAATCCCATTCATATGAATATTGTAATATTTCAAACGAGAGAACCTTGTTACATAAATTCCATCAATCAATAAAATGTACCTTCATTATGGCCGTGTAATCAAAAACGGTAGATTTTGTATTCCCGAAGCTCTGGTCTCAAATTTATCTTAGCTCCGTTGACCCGGTAAATTGTCGTCTTAACTTGAACGAACCATTTATTTGCGTTTAGTCTTTATACTAGGCTTGTTTTATATTATGCAAACGAGTTTTCGTTCGTGGTCCCGGGATTCGAGCCGTAAATGGAAACCTCCCATAGTAATTGTACCCCCGAATCAAAGGGGTTCGATAAAGCTTTTTCATGTTTCCTTTCAGAGTATTTATGTTATCATTTCGAATAGATACGTACTGATAAAGGAACGATCTCATTTATTCGACTTGTACTAATATTTTACAATGATATTTTAACTTACTGAATAAGGTGTAAGGGGTGTCGAATAACATCATAAGACTTGAGACACCCAAGCCAACCTCACCTGTACGTGGTGCACCCCGCTGAATAATGAACGAGGCGAATGGAGAAAGCGGGGTGGTAGGGTTTTACAGTCTGACTGGGTCGCAACCACCATGCATATGGTGAAAAAGCCCGTCATAGTGATTCGCTTCTGCGGGTCGCGTTTCGGGATCAACTTGTGCATATCCAGCTTTTCGCAGGCCGGCATGACAGTGGAGACCGGCGATGGATACTGTATCACTCGGTGGTCGCCATTCTTTTGGACTATACTGTGCTTACCATCAGGCATAGGGTAGTCGTTTTGCCGTGCTACAATAAAAAAAATTGATACTCCTTAATAATCTGAATATTTATATAGGTAACTGTGCAAGAGGCTTCACATGAATTTGTTATTATTTCTTGTAATAAATAAATTAGTTACATCTAAATGGATATTGTATAGGTATTCCCCGTATTCAGCTGTTCATACATATAAATTTCCATGATAGTGGGCTAATCGTATTCCTTTAAAATGCGAATGTTTGTTTGTTACGTTTTACACGCCCTAACAATTCAACCGATCAACATGGAACATTGTATACATATACTTTGTTCACGGGTTACGAAAAGGATATTGGGTACCTCTCATAAAAAAGGTATTGTTTAAATCTACACTAAGGTTCCGGCCGCCTTTTGTGAGGGGCAATCTTCGTTGACTTAAATGCTCTCACAGAGGCCATAGAGCGAAGGGGCTGTAGACACAAGCCGGAGGGGCATGTGCTTTTGTGTCCGCGGCTTTATAGTCGGTCAGCCACAAACACTACCGTTCTAGCTTCCATTAAACCGATTGCAGTAATTCTATTATAAAAAACACCCTCTCTTCCATATAAGTTTTAAAATTCTATGCACCGAATTTACTAGATAACGAAAATAATTCAGGATGGACGTATGAGATATGTGATTAAATATGAAATCGGTTGGACTTTGATTATAAACAATATTTTTTTATAATCTGCAATTATGCGAACACTACATTTTTAATTGTAATTTGATAACAGATTACGCGCCATATGTAGCTACGATGAAATGACTTTACTGCTTACTAGCTTTTTTACTAAAGGCCGGCAACGCATTTGTGACTCCCCTGGTGTTGCTAGTGTCTATGGACGGCGGTGATCACTTACCATCAGGTGAGCCGCCTGATCGTTTGTCCATATAAAAATAGTTTTAAAAAAATGTTCCCAGCTTCGTTCGCGTCAATGTATATTTTGAAAATGAAACACGGCTCATATTTCTTGCTGATAATGTACTATAGGTGGAAGAATTTTTTAAATCATTAAAGTATTTCTTAAGTTTATCCATTACATTACAAGCTCTATCGAATCTTTTAGTTCGCTTAGTTTAAGGCGCTCGCCTTAATAGTCCGGTGAAGCTGTTAAGACCTTGATAGGTCAATAGCGTAGTCAGTTCGACAAAAAAAAAAAGTGGCGTTATTCTTATGTACTTTTAGTATTAGTAAACTGTAAAATAAGTTAGGCTAACCTATGTATAGGTAGCGTCCATCCATATGTAGACGTTTCATTCATTTCGCACGAAGTTGTTTGCGTTTTGGTCCAATATGCGGATTGAAAAGGAGTGGAACTCGCTACTAATGTCCATTTCCCTAATTTATATAATTTAGTTCACTTGAAAAGAAAAATAAGGGGGGCCTAGTCTGGTGTGCGGGAGCGAAATTTATTCCTAGACCACGGCGGCGTGATCGGTAGGGTGTGGTTTAAGATTGTTCACGACAACACCTGCCCCTGCGATAACATATCTGTGCAAAACTTTGAACACTTGTTTCAAGATAGCCCTAGGTTGCACAGAGACTAGGGCACATAATACTTTGTGATAATCTTCGTACATTTCCATTCGATCTTTTGGGCTAGATGGAGAAGGAGTCTGCAGTCAAATCATTCGATAATTTTGTCAAGTATGTGATTGCTAATCTTAAGACATTTAACGTACTTTGTAATTACCACGACCCTCTTACCTGCATCTAAATTATTTTGAAATAACATCTATAGCAGGACTAACAAATCTTGGTGGCTTAATATTATACTCATGCAACATATCAAAGGAGTGAGTACCGAATCATATAAAATTGCGAACCCTCTCTCCCTTTATATTACCAATTCCAAATGATCTTTTTGCGAAAACAAAAAGTTTGAAAAAATAACTGAATTATTAAATCAGCCAAATTAAGTAAAAAATATTGATATTTGCACTACCTAATAATATATTTGAAGGCGATGCCAACCTACATTTCAAATTTGTTGCAGGTAATAAAATATGTATACTATACATCATGGGACACGAGAGTGGACGAAAACTTTGTATCTAGATGATAGAATGTAGTTGGCATCGACTTCAAATATATTATTAGGTAGTGCAAATATCAATAATTTTTATTTAATTTGCTTGATTTAATAATTCAATTATTTTTCGCTTTTTAGTGCGTTATTAGTTTTTCACATCGAAGGCGGTTTGTATGGGAAATTATCAAATTTATATGGGACCACCTCTGAATATAACCGATTCAAATAAAAAAAGAATCATTAGAATCGGTTCATAATTGGCGGAGATATCGATAAACATACATTTAAAAAAAATACACACAACCGAACGTAGTAACCTCCTCCTTTTTCGAAGTCGGTTAAAAATACGATAGGACGAAATTCCTTTTAAAAATGTGAATATTATTGCCTCTATAATGATTGATATTCGTAGGTTATATTAAAATATAATGTTATAAGAACAATTCAATAAAATTATCCGAAAACAGAGAAAGACGACTCACTAATATAAACTGTAATTATATTGAATTACAAGACGATGTGAAATAATCATGTAAGGTAGGTAATAAAATGCTAGTCGTGGTGGCCGTTTGTAAGGTGCTATTACACGGACGATAATAACTTGGTCCGACATAAGGGAATTGAAAAAACTTGTACCTGCCGTTGTCCTAACGAAGGTCGGCGCAGTTGGGAACAAATTATTACCTTCACCGGATGAACAATCATACGATAAAAAAAAGGAATCCGGGTTGAGATGTTAATGTTTTCTACTATTCTTTTGTTAATACTTTTGTGTTATTCAATTTTGAACTGATTAGATAATTTACTGCCTACATTCTTGGTCGAAACAGTATAATTCATTATGAAATAGGCTCATCAATAATGTGTTTTTTATAGACAAAACTCATGATATTGTTTACGTGTCTCGCAATAGCAATGCGATAGTGCAAATGGTTAAAGGAAAATTTTGATTATGTAAGTACCAACCATATCCAAGTCATATAAACGCAACTTTGATGCTTCTTTATGAATAATACCAGAATTTTCCTTTAAGTAAGATATAGAGAATTAAGCATTTCAGTTACACTGTTAATTTTAGATGAAACATTTTTCGATATTATAAAAGCCAACGTCTCTTACCTTATTTCTAACTCTACTGAACGATCGGTTTTAAGTGATTGTTTTTTAAATCATAGATGTATCCTCTGGTCAGTTTTTTGTCAGTAGTGCGTAGATAATATTCTACGAAAAAAGTTATTGACAATAAAGTAAACTAAGTGGACGTATTGGTATACAAAAAACCCAAGATGCACTCTTATCGTTTCACAGCCGGCACACAAAAATGAGTGCGTAATTTTAAACAACTTTAAATAATTAAGGTTAGGTTGTATTTGCACAATCATAAGCTTATCGCATAACTGTATCCACGTATATTGGGAAGTTTTTGCAGGACGGTTTTGAGCGCCACTTTTATTCGAGACTGTGCGTCTTGGGGTTTTTATATGTCAATAAGTGGACGTAATATTTATATCAAAATAATCTCTACAATACTCTACTACGTACGCTATTATAAATTACAAAAAATGGGTCAATATCATAAATCTAACTTTTATATTTTAATCACGGTGACCGCTTCTGCTTCAGAAAGCAAACTAAACATATTAAACTCGACGGGTATTATATTAATATTAACTGCTTTAATCATTTCCTTATAATAATTAATATGTTATGTCGTTTAAATTAGTATAGTTATTTTATATTTATTATAATGTTATAATTTAAATTTATCCTTAAGTGCAGTTACCGAAAAAAACTGTATTGGCTTTATAATTATGCTATTGTTCGTGTCCTGTGGTCGAAATTCAACTATAATAAAGGATAGAAAGTTTTTCTTACGTGTGGTATATAAATACATATTATTATTATTTTTGTATTAATATTGTGGGTCGTGAAATATGAGGAATATATAAATAAAGAAAAATAAAACTAAATTTTCCAATATTTTTTCATGGTTTTTAAAACTAAAGCTCGGCAATATCTGCTAAACAAATAAATAAAAAATTAAATCGGTTGAGAAAAAAGGACGAAGATCAACTGCTTTGTCTCTGCCTATTTATGTATAGATATATATTTTTCTTAAAAAAGTTAGAACATATATCGCGCGTGTTTTCAAACTGAGTATCATGGCATCCTGGGTAATATTATGCGTATCGCAAAGAAATCACGGTAATATTTCAAAATTATTAATCAGTTAACCTCAAAACAAAAATACCACGTATGTACTAAGAATGAAGTCTGGAATCGGGTGTATTCAATAATAAATGCAGTTGGCTAGGATTCAATGGAAGATATCATCGTCCATATATATATCAAATCAATCGTCCCATGTTTGAAACTTAGCAAAACCAGTAATAGTTTCTTAGGTAATAGTATTAGGTTTTACAATAAAGTCCCAAAACATATTACCGATTTGTCGGACTGTAAATTTAAGCGCCATGTCAAGCGAAAGGCTATTATAGAGTGGAATATGTGAACGATGGTGATGTTTGGAGTTGACTCCTCTCTATGCATCCACTAAAACGGTATTGTTACGTATAATGTATTTGAAATATATATACGTTAAAAAGATGTACCCGAGTTTCTTGCCGGTTCTTCTCGATGACTGGGTTGTTTTCCGAAGCGGTGGTAGTTTTGACGTTCATAAGCGCATTACTAGGGCCTAAACTGAATAAAGTATTTTTGATTATTACTGTGAATCTGTATTTGCAACGTATGTTTAAGTACAAAATAGTTAGACTAATTGATTTGATTATTGCTGTGAATCTACATTTGCAACGTATGTTTACGTAAAATATACGTAGACTCGGTCTTTTAGACTCAAGTAATTTTGTTATGAGCGTACAATTTATTAAATCGCCCATAAAAATAAAGCGAATAATGAAAGAATCTTCAACAGTCTTATTCCACAAATAAATATAACCGTGAAACTTTTTCAAGACAAAAAGAGTCATGTGGCGGAGGAAAAAAATTGAGAGTCTAAGCTGAGGTCAGTATATAAAATGGTAAATTAAATAAACTACATTTAGCAAAACTTGGGATTTATAAAATCAAAAGTCTCCAAGAAATGGACGAACAGTTGTATAGATTATTCGTAGTTATAGACATAGATAATTCTAGTCTGTTCAAAAAAATTATAAAACGTGGTAAGAAAAGGCAAATATCTACGTAAACAGAACTATTAATAAATCGTGTATTTTCTGTAATGTTAAACTTTATATACGTATTTCCTATAATAGCTATTATACTCTTTGATACGTATTCAGTTGTCCGATTCCCTCGTGGTAGGTCGTGCGCCAACATAATAACAAGTCCATTCGAAACAATCTGCTTCTTTTTATTTCTTTCTTTGGTCCGGTGTGCTCGTCCCATTCCTTTTACCTTCTTTTGCTCCGTCTACCGAACTTTACTATTTTTAACTGTACACTGTATTCATTAATTTAGGTTCAAATGTTTTTGTTATTATACCCATACTAGTTGCACGTGTGGTTCTCTTGAAAGTGGTTTTGTAATCTGTTGTTTAGTTGTAATTTCGTTATTGTTCTTTAACCTCTATAACTTCTTTAATGATTTTATGTAAACTTTATCTAATCTGTAGTAATACATGTAATCTAGATAATGACTTGAAAGTCGTCTAAGTGTCAGTAAATTCACGTTGGAATAGGTTTAATACCTTTCGTAGATTTTAAGTGTATCATTACATAGTATAAAACAAAGTCCCCTACCGCGGTTGTCTGTTTGTCTGTTCGCGATAAACTCAAAAACGACTGAACAGATTTTCAAGCGGTTTTTACCAGTGGTTCATGAGGAACGCGGGATAACGTCTACCGGGCCCGCTAGTATACTATAATTGTGTATGGTGCTTTTTTAAATCTAATAAAACACTTCTCTAAAAAAGTGATAACAGCTTCGTTGATAGCCTGTTCGGACACCGCGTAGTAGGTTCGAATAATTACAACCGCGTCGGAACTTTCGGTGTTGGGAAATACCGGGACTAAACAATAGTATGGTGGTAAGGCTTTTAATGTCGCTTGGCTAGCTACCACTGTCAAGTTGAAAATCTGTAGCCAAGCCCCTGTTGGTGTATTCCGGCAGCTAAATTTGAGAGCCAGTCCCTTCAGATTTAGGGTGTTTATCTTCTTCGACCACATCGTGGTTTAATATCAGATAAGATTTTGTACAAACGCTAAGAAGTGCAAAAGAAATAAATTCATCATATTTTATACCGACAGGATATTATTGTTTAAATTTTGTTGTAATACCCTTTTAAACTATAAAGTTAAAATAAGAAATCCGCTATTAGGTAATGCAATTTTCAATAAGCAGAAAGCTGGCTCGTTTGTTCAACGGAATGTTCGCCGTTTTTCTTTGGCGCAGTAAAACCGGCTCACTTGGCCTCTTTTGTAGTTTCTTGCCACCCTTCCGAGCTAGGAAACGGTTCCATTCAGCTAAAATAAAAACTAAAAATGGGTTATATCGAATCGCATTTCTACAGTTTAATCGTGTACGTTTATTGAAAAATCGCATATACTTAAAATATATTACGCGCACGTTTATAAAAGTTTCATTTAAAACTGATCTTTTACTGGAATTATATATTAGGATATTATGGAGAGGTTGATGTTTCGATTTATAGAATTTATTAATGTGGACAAGAATTTTTTTCTCATTCTTTAAAATTTGCACGGATTTTATGCCTATTACGACATGATAGCTTGGTGTTGACGTATATCCTAACGTTCCTAAGTAAAATTATAAATGCGAATGTAATTTTGCTTACTTATTTGTTTATTACGCTTTCGTGCATAAGAACTCAACACTTACACACACAGTCAAGTGTTTTACTCAATCAATGATCATGACTCTGCGTACTCGTTGTCAGCGGTACCGAAATACGATACGTTCGTAGGGTACTTTTTATTGAGGAGAAAGTACTGTTACCGCAGGATAGACCAAAACCACATTAACGCGAGCAAATCCATGAGCAAAAGCTAGTATATAATAGTTATTTTATTATTCCATAGTTAACGTATATTTATAAAAACATTCGTATTACATTCGGGATAAAATAAAAATATATATAAAAAAAGTTATTTTGTCAGTATTCAGGAAATTAAATCGTATCTTCTCGTATCCCGCCATTAATTAAACTAGCTATTAACACTCGTAGTTAGAATATTTTATGCTTTATAATTAATTAAACTTTCATGGAAGTTAAAATTGTATATCTACAAAGGCGGATTGTACACCTGTTTAATTAATTTCTTAATTATGGTTGGTATCGCTCGCGGCGTATAATTCGATGATCGGTAAGACGTAAACGTTGAGCTTGCCGACACAGGACTTCAATAGCAAGTTTATATTCTTTATAAATAATATTCTTATTGGTGGTTTGAAGCTAATAGCTTAGTTGATAGCGTGTTCGGATACAGTGTCTGTCGGAGCTCTCGTTGAAGGAAAAGTCTACCGTGAAACCATATCCGTGTTATTAAGTTAAATACGTATTAAATACTTGGTATTAAAAAGTTTCCTAATAAATGCACCGCGCTCGCCCGACGCAAGTTCGCTAACTATCCTTTTTCGCAAGTCTAACCTAACGTAACCAGAGCGAGACAAAAGAGCAAGATGGCGAAAATTCAGCGACCGCGGTGCATTTAATATGAGACCTTTTTAAAGCTAGGGTTCAATACGTATTTAACTTTTTGTAATAACACCGTATTTGTTTTTATAATCCTGCCTTGTCTTGAGTGGAGCTGCTGGAACATACCAACGAGTGCTTGGCGACATATTGTTCAACTTGAAGATGCTAACTAGTCAGGTCAACTTAGAAAAAGGTCCATCACCCAATGAAATTATAACTAAAAAGCGTTAAATACATAATAAGAGCTTCAACAGCGCCATGTTAAAACTCGGTTAGCTAGTTTAATTTTGACGGCTGCCCCGTCAATCCGCCCGTATCTAAGCAACATATAACTATTTCTTTTTAACCGTCGATATTGAGAATATGCCATCTTACTTCCACATTTTGTCTAAGACAGTGTGGCGTTATAATATTACTTTACGTATGTGTGCGTTATCGTGCCATTTGTTTTGTCAAAATCTAACGTGAGTAACGTATCTACAGTTTTTCAGTTATAATATCATTGTCTATCACCGTGCCATGGTTTCGGTACGATATTTATCTTCACCGAAAGCTTCGAATCATTCACAAGGCTTCGAACCTACGTCGATCGAAGCGGTGTACGAAGACTATCAACTTATCCGTCATGTCGTTATAATTGCTTTCCTTATTTCAATTGATTAAACATAACTTTCTTTCTGTTCTTTTTTTTATGTCATAGGTGGTAAACGAACACGAACAACACCAGAGGAGTCACAAGTGCGTTATCACCATTTGGGGGAAGAGTTAGGGGAGGGAGAGGAGAGAGTAGAGGGGTGGGGAGGTGGGCCTCCGGCGCTCTCACTGACCGAATGAAACGCAACAATGCAAGTACTGTTACTTCACGTCGGTTTTCTGTGAGAGGGTGGTACTACCCCAGGCGAGCCGACCCATTTACGCTGACACCATTAATAGTTTCAGCGTGGCTCTACCACCATTAAAATGTTAATGTTCATATGTGTAATATTAAAATTGAGTGTATATCTTATCTTATCGTTTCATATGAATTTAGTGTGATGATAATGTGTATACACAAAAATCCAAATTCGATTATCTATATTCATTAATTGAAGTTGTAGTTTTGTTTACGAGCATATCGCTTTACATATATTTGTATTTGAAACTATCTCCTCTTACTGTTAGTACCCAATATATGTGTACAAATCGGACTTCAAATGGTACTATACAATTACAATAATTAATTCGTTTTAATTTTTTTTAAACTACTATCCATTAATACTTAAAAAACACAAATATAGTTATTAGAAAATATATGCCCCGAGGAATAAAATCTTGTATTGGAAACTCATCAGTTTTGAGTTACAAATTAATTTTGGGATTAAATATTTATTATAAGTAATATTCGTATATCAAATGTCGTAAGATTATAATTTATATAACATCCCATGATAAAATAGTGTTTTAAAAATGTATAATTAATCTATTGCAATATGTTTTGTTGTGAATACCAGTAGACAGGCTGGAACGCGTTGAAGATAAATAAAATGTCGTATAGAAACGAATACTTTTAGGAATAAGTTTATAATAATAATAAATCTTAATACGTTAGCATATATATCATAATTAGCAACAGGAACATTTATACTAATATTATAAAACTGGAGGGTTTTTTTTTTATGTCATAAGTGGCAAACGAACAGGTAGGTCACCTGCTGTTAAGTGATCACCACCGTTCATGGACACTAACAACACCAGAGGAGTCGCAAGTGCGTTGCCACCTTTTGGGGGAAGGGATTAGGGTTGGGAGAGGGAGAGGAGAAGAGGGAAGGGGAGGTGGGCCTCCAGCGCTCTCACTGACTGAACGAAACGCAACAATGCAAGCACTGTTACTTCACGTCGGTTTTCTATGAGAGGATGGTACTACCCCGGACGAGCCGACCCATTCATGCTGAAACCAGTAATAGTTTCAGCGTGGCTCTACCACCATTAAAAGATTTTGTTTGCTTAGACGGGTTAATCTCAGGAACTACTGGACCGATTTGATAAATTCTTTCAGCGTTAGATAACTTATTTATTGAGGAAAGCTATAGGCTATATATCATCACACTGAGACCTATAGAAGCGGAGAGCCAATGAAGAATGTTTCAAAATCGGAAAAGAATGTTTTTTCCTTTTGAGAGTTTTCGATGCGTGGTAGCGTTAGCCCAAAGTAACTATTCCACGCAAACGAAGTCGCGGGAACAACTAGTATGGTATAAAAGTACAAGATAATTACAAGACTAAGTCTCTTAATCAACACTGCTCTTGTAACTTGTTATTTAAACAAGAGCTTTATTAATAATTTTAGTTGCGGTAACGAGTCCTGCGTTGTGGTAAGCAAAATTAATTTACATTTAAATTTACTCATCACATCCCAGTTGAGTGTCTGAAATTGTTTAACCTAATAATGAATCCAGAAGCTTTATTGTTGAAGAAGTAAATGCTATGAAATATTTGTTTATAACGCCTCCTAATATATCTCACCTTTGAAAATGAGCTAAATCCAATTTTAGCCGTAATTGCTAATTTTAATTTAATACATGTGAAATATGAAGTTTTTAAATAAAAAAGTATGTGTGTGCTTATGTACACGCGTTAGAAGTTATACTTCTTTGGCGTAACAAGATAAAAAAAAATTATCTTTCGCCTTATTCTACGTTTGTAGAAATAACGACACCAACAATAGAAGAAAGATATGTCATACATTGAAAGTTTTAATACAAAGAAATACAAACAACAAATACAGAGAAAGAAAATGTTGACTATAGCTAACTTCAGGGTGTCGGTTTTTCGTGACGGTTTGCGCGCACATCGTAAAAATTTACTATCATACTTTTTCCGTAACGCGCCAAAAGATGTATAACTTCAAAAACTAAAAACCTTATAAACGGCAAAATTTGTTCTTCGTTCTCGGTGTATAAAAACTGGAAATGTTAAAAAAGTTAAAAAAGTTATATGGATGATCAAAGTTGGATTTACCTCATTTTGTAACGTAACTACTTATTTATCAAACCTCAGATCGGTAAGTAAATATTAATAGAGATTTGAAAGAGAAACAATTTTCGTACCTTAGCAGATGTAACAGAAGAAAGCAAAGGTCATGGGTTAAAATCCTGGCCATAGCTGTTTAACCACTCTATACTAGCTGTTACTCACGACTTCGTCCGTGTGGAATTTAGCAAAAACAATTTATTCAGTGTAAACGTGCGCATTGGGGGCTGTTTGTTTATATTAGTTGATTACATTTGTGCGGAACCCTATTTATTTTTCTAAAAAGTAGCCTAAGTTACTCTTCATAGCATCACCTTCTATTAATTTTTTTATTATAGCACGGCTAAATGTCTGCACTATGCCTGATGGTAAGCACAGTACAGTCCAAAAACAATGGCGACCATCGCGTGACAACTATCCATCGCCGGTCGCCATTATCATGCCTGCCTGTGAAAAGTTGGATATGCACAGGCTGATCCTGAATCGCGACCCGCAGAAACGAATCACTATGACGAGCTTTTTCGCCATATACATGGTGGTTGCACCCAGTCAGGCTGTAAAATCCTACCACCCCGCTATCGCCTTTGCCTCGTTCGTTATCAAGCAGGGTGCACCACGTGCAGGTGAGGTTGGCTTGGGTGTCTCAATTCTTATGATGTTATTCGACACCCCTTACACCCCCAAGTTTTACCAGTAAAAGTCCCATCAAAAGCGGTTCGACTGTTTCAGTCATTAGCCGGAACAAACAAACAGACCAACATTTGTTATATGCAACGTATATACATTATTTCATATACGTATAGTTAAAAGCTGTTATCTTGAGATTACAAACAGACACGTCAATTTTATTTATATGTATAAACACAGTAGCTTATTTTTCTTATTAGTAAAAATGGCATTAGTTGCTTTTATCATTTAGATATGTTAGTTCATGTCATACATGATGAGGCTAGATTAAATAATGGCCTTAACATATTTATTTACTGACGGGACGTTTCGATGTTTCGATTCTAAAAATATAAACTATTCGGATAAAGATGAAATGTGTTTAACTGAAAGTATAAATAAATGGGGGAAGTAGCTTTCAGACAACATTCTTTCTATGTCTGTTGCATGTGACTTTTTTAGATTTCATATATTATATGGATTACTAGTTATGCTCGCGGCTCCGAACGCTGTTTTTAGTTACTGTTTGTGATACATAATTAACTTGAGAAAAATGATGATTTTTTTTGTGTTTAAAGAATTACGCAACATTATCATGTGAATCATTTGAATAATACAATAGGTAATATGCTATAACGCTATTTAGCTATCATAGTGTGAAATGGATAACATTAAAGTTCCATGAAGAAATGATTAATTAGGTGTTAAGTAATCGGTTAAACGGGGTTCAAGATTGTCGGTATTGGTTACACTAACATTTATGTATACATATATAGTATATATCAATATGTCTCAATACTTGTACGAAATGAGTTGCCCGAATTTTCCACTGCGGCGTGTGAGATTCTTATTGTTAAGATCCTCTTTTTCAATTATATATCAATTGTTTTTATACTAGCTTACATAAATATACAAGCTAGGTATATTATTTTAATAGGTAATAAAATATTTCAAAAAGACTGATGGTTGGTGAAGCATGATGGCTTAGTTCAGTTTAGCCTTAACTGAATTCGCAACAATTATTTAATACTTAGTTGGCGATCATAACCTTTTTGTTTTTGTGAAATAGTAACTTAATCCTGGAAAAAAAATGAATCGGGCACGATTGGACATCCGATTTATTATCCGATAATTATTCCTTTCAAATCGAGGAAACTTTTTAAAATCACAATGAAATTTTTTTTATTGATAGCGATAAAAGTTAACTGAACTAAAAGTATGAAAAAAATCCGCGCTAATATATTTATTCGAATAATTATTACGTACTTACTCGCATTTTTTTAAGAATGTTGAACCCTGTCGGACTTTTAATAGTAAAGATTACATTAAGATACATACATTCATCAAAAACCCTAGTCCCTCTGAAGTCTTATAAACATTGATTCGACGAAGATTAACTCGGACAAATAACAAACAAATAGTTTATTAAAGGTAAAATATGTTTGGGTAATAAATATTTCATCTAATACTTATAACTTAACTCGAGTAAATGTCTTGAACAAATATCTTCTATACCAATAAACCTGTAGGTCTGTTTCTACATTTATTCATGTGTTCGGTTTTTTTAGATATCATATATAAATAATTATGATGTAAAAAAATATGTCTGTACGTAGGTATGTCCGGATTTAACTCAAATACAGTATGGATCGATTTTTATGAAATTTCGTAAACACAGATTGATAATAATGATCTTAAAACATTAACCGATATACATGACAATAATGACAATTACATATGAGAAGTATTGCCATTCCACAATTAATAGCCTATGAAATTATCAGTAATAGTTTTAGGAGTCATAAAAGGCATTCATATTTTAATAAAGTACAATAAGGAGTTGAAAATAATTATTACATAAAAAACACATGCGGAGTCGCGGGATCTTGCTAGTATTCTTATATAATTATAATTATTGTACATTGTGTGTTCGTAATTATTTAACATTACTTATTTTACTTTCATACTGAAAATAATTATTACATAAAAAACACACGTGGAGTCACGGGATCTTGCTAGTATGCTTATATAATTATAATTATTGTACATTGTAAGTGTGTTCGTAATTATTTAACATTCCTTATTTTACTTTCATCCCAAAAAATAATTATTACATAAAAAACACATGAGGAGTCGCGGGATCTTGCTGGTATTCTTATATAATTATAATTATTGTATATTGTAAATGTGTTTTTAATGATTTAACATTACTTATTTTACTTTCATACTATACCGCGTCAACGAACAGGTTTTAAAAGCTATAGAGTATGCAAGTAAGAAGATTAATGGGACTATTTATCGATACCAGCATTTTTTGGAGGACGTGTCTTGTTATGTTTTTTGTAGCTTTTTTATGACACTGTAAATTAAACAAACAACAAAATAATTAGACACATTTACGAGCCTAACTCTGTTTCTCGATTTGTCAGATAAATACTCGTATTTTTCTCTGAAAGGTAAAATGTCTGTTAGGTAGGTGGTAGAGCCACGCTTTAATTATTAATAGATTCAACGCGAATGGGTCGGCTCGTCCGGGGTAGTACCACTCTCTCACAGAACACCGACGTGAAGTAACAGTGCTTGCATTGTTGCGTTTCGTTCGGTCAGTGAGAGCGCCGGTTAACCCCCTCCCCCTCCCCTTTCCCCAATCCATCTCCCCCAATCACAGGCTGGCAACGCACTTGCGAGTCTACTGGTGTTACAAGTGTCTATGGACGGTGGTGATCACTTAACATGAGGTGACTCATCTGTTCGTTTGCCTCCTACGATATAAAAAAAATGTCAGATATTCGTATTGCTACAAGGGGCAAACACTTAATAACTCTGAGATTACTCTTTTTAATTGGATGGAATTATGAAATGGCATTCAGTCTGCATAATATTAAGCGGTCCACGTTATTTGCAACAAATTTCCAATGGGACCACAGTTCTGCGTCTAGGCAATAGGCCCTTACTATTCTTTTTGATTAATTGCTGAGCTGTGTCAAAAATGATTGTCGCGATTGCGCTTTTGCTTATTGACTCTTGTACTATTTTTAACTTCAATTATCTTGTTTTTTTTTTTTAGCTATTTTATATTTTAATTAACAGATTCCTTACAATACTAGTTTTGCCCTCGCCGTTGTTTTCTCGGGAACAGTATATCTTTCCTAGATGAAAAATACACTACGTCCTTTGCTATCCTTTGTATCCCGGTAACGTGTAAGCCAAATCTCATGACCGGTTGAGTAACTAAAGCGTTATAACGTAAAAAACAAACAGACTTTCACGTTTATAATATTAGTAAGGTTTAGATTTACATTATTGTCTGTAATATCTTTAGTAGTATTTGTATTAACCTTAAACCTTTTATACCTACTATTTTTGTAACAGCCCTTATTCATTCTATATTCATAAACTAGCGTGCCCGGCTGACGTTCTCTCGCTATGATGATAAATAAAAAAATACAAATTATATACCTAAATGTTTCTCATAAATCACTTTAGCTACTGTTGAAAGCCGCATGATAATCCGTTCTTTTTGAGCTTATCGCGAACAGACAGACAGACGTGTCAAAGAACTTGGTTTTATAATATGTAGTGATACTTTAAAAACTACTTATTCACTTAACTCCCCAAGTTGAACTCGACAAAGTTTGCATATAAGTGAAAACGTTAAAGAATCTGTTATGGTTGTTAATTTTTTGCATTAGAAACAGAAATGATAACAAGCCATAAAGTTTTTCCTTACACGTAATATGTTACAAGATTTACAATACTTGAGACGGTAAGTTGATAATGTTACCGTGGCTCTTGAGTTTATCTGCGACCGCGTGTTTCTCCGGCCTTTTCTCAAAAGTCACTCCAAACGCCCGAGACGTGCAGGATCATAACACAGTTACGTATCGTACTGAACTAACGAAGTGCTCTTAAAATCTCAAAGGACAAGCTCTTCTTGCGAAGGTAACGTGGCTTTTCAAACGGGTAAGGGCACTTTCTCCGGAGGCAAAGAAAATATGTATAGAAGTCATGATGTACTATAGTTTGAATGTATGAATGTCGCGTCGTAATTTAAATAAGAGTAACTAATGTAACCACATTTCAATTGAAATATACATTTTTATTGGATTAGAAAATAGTAATCATTTGAAATTGATTAAGGAAAAGTGTCATGTAATTAAACATTTTATTGATAATGTTGTGTTATCTGGATTTTGTAATATTGGTGGTATTTTAAGTAGTATAGTTAGGTTATTGTGCACAAGTAAAGTGAATGGTAAATAATACTACGGAAATGAATTCTGAGATGCCACAAGAACTCCATGGAAAGTTCTAACAAGGGAGCCACCATCTCGTTAGAACATTAAAATGATCACAAGACACTTACTTCAGAATTAGCAATTATGAAATGACGTCTGACTTGGCTGCATGGTCTAGAAACCTTTGCCTTTTCCTTAGAATGTTTATGGAAAAACGTCTATGGATAGATTTGTTTCTTGACGCACGATCACAAGACACTTACTTCAGAATTAGCAATTATGAAATGACGTCTGACTTGGCTGCATGGTCTAGAAACCTTTGCCAATTCCTTAGAATGTTTATGGAAAAACGTCTATGGATAGATTTGTTTCTCGACGCTCTAAGTACATTTTATTGCAATCGTGGTTTAGATCGGCTAGGGAGGTTATTTGGGTGATCGATATGATTGTTAATTTTGTTTCTAATTGTGTAATTTGGATTACACTAACAAATTATAAAACCATTATAACCACTTAAAGTCTCTAATTAACCACGTATGATCAAGCATTGTTAATATTTCAAATTTAAATCTATAGTATAAATAAAGTTTAATGATAATTCAGCACATGCTGAATTGTACGCCTTTGCAGTGTTTTAACGTATATTCTTTATTCCTTTTCTGTGTTATATACATCTTTGTAACTCTATTTTTCTACTATTGTGTTATCCATGTGTTTGCTGCAATAAACATATTTTCTTTCTTTCTTCTTTTTTTTCTTTTTGTTTAATCGGGCTTATTCCTTAAACCTTGGACTGAGTTTGACGAGACTTTTACTAGCAGATAGAGGACTTTTCAGAGCTTTATATTTATTTAGCTTTATAGAAGCAATAACATATACTTTTTAAACAGATAATAATGATCACGATATTACAGTAAAATGATATTCTAGTACTAGCAATGAAACGATAAACCCATTATGATGAGAACGAAGTCGCGGGCATTAGCTAGTAATAAATAAAACCTATATAATTAATCATGATAATCAATTCAATAAACGTAATTTGTTATTGCTTTTATCATAATAATTACATAAAACAGTGAGCATTGTTCTATTTGGCCTTGTTTTTCCTGGCTACAATCATCGCGTTAGTCAGGCTTCTTTAACAATAGACCACGAAGTAGAGATAAGTCCAATGAAAAAGAAGGTTTTCTTTTTTAAATACTCGTATCCATTCTGGAAAGTACCCGGCATGTGATTTACCTCAAAAGCAAAAAAGTTGTTATTGTCGGCCTTATTGATAGTTTGGGTTGGAGACTTCCCCGTTATCGGTTGCAAAGATGACGTGAGACGGGCTTTATCGAAAGAGCACACACATTTTTGCTAACATACTTTGACACTCATACCATTTTCAATTGTAATACATGTCTAACTTCAATAGCATATTTTCGCATTATTTATTATCAAATACTAACTAATATGTGATGTGTATATGTGAACGATTGTGATGTCTGGAAATGACGACCTCTCTGTCTGTCCACTAAAAACGAATGTAACTATTTATGTTAGTGCCCTCTCACGGTCTAAATTGAATAAAGTGTATATTTTGATTTAATACTCGCGACTATATAAGCAAATGAAAAATATTAGCATCGTATCGCTTGTCCCATTTCTCCATGGCAAGAAAATACGCATCGCTGAACGCGTAGTGCTCTCATAAAAGTTGTAGCTTCTAGAAACTTTATATTAAATTAAAATGTCATGATACTGTTTACTTTAGGTAAGGACCAGGTATCTAATATGTCAAACTAACATAATTACATCGAAATCTGTCCAATAATACATTAATTAATTGTGGTACATAATTCAGTAAAACACATTATAGTCAAAATACATAAAATAAAGCTACGAAAAAAAACGACTGTTAGTTCACACGCTGTAGAAGTGACACTAAGTATTCCGATTAATTTCTAAGAGAATGTGATGGACACACTGTGGAGATGGTAAACATTAGTTTTCGGCATTATTTTGGTATATCATTACATAGTATAAAACAAAGACATCTGCCAAGTTTGTCTGTCTGTTCGCGATAAACTCATGAACGGATATTTGCGGTTGTCACCAGCAGATAAAGTGATTCATGAGGAAGGTTTTGGTATATAATATGTCAAGGTTCTTTCATCATCAGAGCGGGACAACGTCCGCCGGGTCCGCTAGTTATAATATATATGGACATTGTGAGTAATAATACACATCAAATAAGTTTTTTTAAACTGCGTTATATTCAGTACTATCTAACAGAAAATAATGTAATATTTCAATGATTCTCTCTCTTGGTGTCTTCCCACCAACCGCTGGGGCGGCACGCTGAAATCTTTAGAGATCGCGTGCCGCCCCGACTATAGCGGCAGAGGTACACCGGGGGGTTTTTAGTCAGTAGGAGTCTGACATACCCTCACGCTGCCCCCGACGGCGTGAGGGTATCCATGTAGGATTTTCCCCCCGAAAAAAAAAAAAAAAAAGGTTAGGTTAGGTTAG
>MU159830.1:60651-78623 GCA_015888305.1 Antheraea pernyi | reverse complement strand
AGTTTTAATACAAAGAAATACAAACAACAAATAAACAATAAAATGTTGACTAGGTATAGCTAACTTCAGTCGGTTTTTCATGACGGTGTACGCGTGCAACGTAAAAATTTACTCTCATCATTATTCCCGCACGCGCCAAAAGAAGTATAACTTCAAAAATGAACAAGTTCGTTGGTCAGAATCTTTAATCTCTAAATATCTTTATGGATATTTCTAAAATTTTGACATAACTCTGTATTCGAAAATGCACGGCTTTTGTAAATACATAGGGTAAAAATTGGTTAAAAAAAGATTACGTCATAAAAAGCTGGATAATATATAAGTTATACATTCTTATGTTTATAAAGAAATATTTGCGTATACTATAAAAATCGTTTTCCTAGATGCAAATTTATGTTAAAAGATTTCTTTTGTGACCAGTGTTTTAGAATAAAACGTTTATCCCCTTTACTTTCTAACAAAGATTATACTGATTGTATAAGGCAAATTACCCGGCATTTGATATGGCACTTCGGGGAGAAGAGTGAGACGCCCGGGTAAGATCGGTATGCTTCAGTTCCGCAAAGCGTTGTCTCTATCGCACAGCGCTATGGCTGCGGTAGATAAAGATAAGACTACACGAAATCGAACTTAGCCGACTATCTCGTTTTCCCGACGTGCCAAAACAAAAGCCTGGTGCTGTATTCATGAGTGAATAATAAATTGATGCTGCATTGCTTACGTTTGTTATTTCAATAATTAATCGGGAATGAGGTCGACCGGTTTAAAAACAAAACACTACTAATTGTTTACGATTTGTTTGATATGTGATTTTTACATATATACATGTATATATAATGAAAATACAGTACCTTTAAGGCTTAATCACGTCGAACCTACTGAGCGTAACGTCATAGGAACGTTCGATGAGGAATTTTTCGTTCTGGGCTACATATTTTGTTGGATTCGTTTGACCTTTTGTACCCAACTTTGAGGGTGGGAATTAGCTAGTTGGAATATAAAATGTACTCAGAGTAATTATTAATGGAATAATAACAACGATTGTGTATAGATATTGTATTTAAAATAATATAAAGATATAAAAAAAACTATGTGTGTATTTATGTACACGCGTTAGAAGTTATAAGTCTTTGACGTAAAAAGATAAAATCTTTTCAAAAATTTTATCTTTCGCCTTATTCTACGTTTGTAGAAAAAAACGACACTAACATTAGAAAAAAGGTATTTAATAATTGAAAAAATTTTTTGGTAAATTTAACAATTAAAAACCATTTTTTAAACGTACTTGGCGTGCGTCATTGAGTACCTAATTTTTTTTCATATTTAATGTATCCGGAGGCACTGTAGTGCCTCAAGCCAAGTACACGTTCAACAACATATGTAATAATGTGTGTGAACATGTAGGCGTGAGGCTACTGTGCCTTTTATTCTCGAGTCATATGTAAACATAACCTCACTATATTTTTAACTTGATTTATTTTATTACTACGTTTACGCCAACACTTTACACTAGCTTCAAATATGTTAATTATTCGTCCTTTCTACAAAACACCAACAGCTATTTTGTTATGTTAATTATTTAATGTTATTCTAATTTATAAAATTTTCAATCCCCCGTTTTGTGATTCTACAAGAGATTTTACTAATTTCATACCTTTAAAAAAAACAGACCAAGTAGACGTTATGATTTTTAATAATTGAAAAAATTTTTTGGTAAATTTAACAATTAAAAACCATTTTTTAAACGTACTTGGCGTGCGTCATTGAGTACCTAATTTTTTTTCATATTTAATGTATCCGGAGGCACTGTAGTGCCTCAAGCCAAGTACACGTTCAACAACATATGTAATAATGTGTGTGAACATGTAGGCGTGAGGCTACTGTGCCTTTTATTCTCGAGTCATATGTAAACATAACCTCACTATATTTTTAACTTGATTTATTTTATTACTACGTTTACGCCAACACTTTACACTAGCTTCAAATATGTTAATTATTCGTCCTTTCTACAAAACACCAACAGCTATTTTGTTATGTTAATTATTTCATGTTATTCTAATTTATAAAATTTTCAATCCCCCGTTTTGTGATTCTACAAGAGATTTTACTAATTTCGGTCGAATTTTTTTTTTTTTAATTGGTACAATAGACAATCGGACCATACATTTGTAAGATGGTAGGGGAGCGTCGATATGTCAGACAATAGACATTGCCCACATTCACCTGCTGTTTTTATTGTTCATCCTTCCGAGAATTACTTAACGTGCGTCATCTGCTGACATAGAAACCTTTTAACTCGATTTTTCCATTGAACTTCCATTTATCTGTTATGATTTGACTACTAAATTTTCTATTCAATACTTTTATTTTGTGCTATTATGTTAGATTTATGTTATGTTAGATATTATTATATTATGTTAGATTGGAAATGGTATTATTGATTCATAGGATGCAAACGAACAAGCGGGTCACCCGATGTTAAGTGATAACCGCCGTCCATAGACACTAGAACACCAGGAGAGTCGCACGTGCGTTGCCATCCTTTGTTGGGGGAGAGCGGGAAGGAGTGATGAGGGAAGGTAGGGGAGAGGGGAAGTGGGCCTTCGGCGCTCTCACTGACCAAACGAAACGCAACAATGCAAGCACTATTACTTCACGTCAGTTTTCTGTGAGAGTGTGGTACTTACTACCCCGAGCGAGCCGACCCATTCATGCTGAAGCCAGTAGTAACTTCAGCGTGGCTCTACCACCTGTGTCGTCCATGTTTCATACTAAATTGTATGTATCATGACGGTTATTTTTATGTACCCATCTAAATAATTTGATTGTCTATTACCATTGTAAAAAGATGTAGAATAAAGCGATTTGCCAATAAAAGAGAAATGTACCTTTATTAAAACATATTACAACGCCGTGTTTAATGTAAAATGTATTTTGTTTATTTTTATAAAATAATACAGTAGCAATAGGGTGTTCTATTAACAGCATATACACCAAAATGGTATTTACTTAACGTGTCTATGATATCGTATACAGTTTTATAAAATACCTAATATTTCTATATAAGTTTGCAGTTCAGTGTACTTTCATCTAGTTGAAGAAATGACATTATTTTCTGTAAACGTCATGTAACATGTTGTTTAATAAGATACAAAATGCATTTCTTAACCTCAATATATAAATTTTCTTTAATAATAACTTTCATAACGTTATCGTTATTTTTATATATTCAGGTAAAAACAGAAAGTTCTCGGCTGACTCGACCATTACGAACTGACTCCTGTAATTTAGTCGGCCATCTGTATAAAATGGACACCATTCTCTCTCGGCCCACGGAATATCAAGGAGCGAGGTGAAAAGGTAGAAAGGTCAAATCCTAATGTCGACAAGCATCACAGGTGCTCTTTAGATCGGTCGCTTTTCTTATTTTAATTCCGAGATTAATAAAGCGCTCAAAAGGAAATATTCTATTTTTAGAAATTTACAGGTAAACAACACTTCATGTCAGAGTTCCATTTGTAAATCATTGTTACGTGTTTTATGTTATTGATCAGTCTTTCAGTAGCTAGAGCCCAAAAAGGATTGACCACAAATAAACGACAAATTAACTTTATAAACTCTATAAACTTTATACACTCTATAAACTTTATAAACTCTCTAAAAAACAAAAAAAATGTCAAATTTCTATACATGTTATACATTTTCGTAATCAGATCACTCCTACATACGTGCACACACCCTTAGGTACACATAGTATAGTTAAAGGGTTTTTTTTCTGTTTCTCGAACTTCGTTTAGTTTAGCTCAGTTGATAGATCTACAAAATACATGTTTGTGTTCGTGAGGCACACATGTGTGTTTTTCTCTATTTCGTTTATTTATGATTAACTTAGGTAGTTCAGTTTAGTAAGATTCGCGTTGCTGCATCCAAGGCAAAAGCCCGAGTCAAGGATCGACCACTTTGAGCTTGTTGCCAAGCGGTTGAACGCCATAAGCGCTCGTTCTGTTAGTCCGGTGAAGCCGTGAAGTCCCATCAGGCTAATAATGTATAATCAGTTTGAAAAAAAATCTTTATGGATTGTACTATGCTTACTATAAGAGGTAAAGAGTGAGTGAGTGAGTGTTCGGAGAAGTTGTTTGGACTTATCCCTGCCGCTAATTTCCACCATCGTACTACCCGCCAAAAACTAAAATTTCATCCACACCACCTGGATGAGTGGAGGTCTTCCACGGTGAGGTTTTCAAGGTCGTTTCTGCCTCGTACTTTGACCTTGTGGAATCGACTCCCAGCGGCGGTACTTCCAAACAATTATGAAATGCGAACCTTTAAGAAACGAGCGTATACTTCTATAAAAGGCCGACAACGCACTTGTGACTCCCCTGGTGTTGCTAGTGTCTATGGACGACGGTGATCACTTACCATCGGGTGACCCGTCTGTTCGTTTGCCTCCTATAATATAAAAAAGGTAAAGTGACGTCATTTTATCGTGCTACGATAAAAGAAACATATTTCCCCTAATACTTATTATATATGATTAGATATACAAATATTTCTAATCATTTTATAGAAACTATAAACAGGAGGTAGACACATAGACATTGAAACTACCACTTGTATGTGATCCAAGAATGTGTATATTTATTTATTTAATTGCAAATCACGAATTACATTTCGTCATAATTTGGTATCGAAACAACACGATATGGATAAGTCAGAAGGCGGACCTTAAAATAAGTCATCTTTTACGAATTACGCTAGTTTCACCTCCACAATGTCCTTCGGGTCTGTTGATGTCGCTCCCAGTCGTCACGAATTGATTGATGATATTCTCATTTGATGTTCTTAAAGTATTTTCATTCCTTTTGTACAGCATTAGCCCGGGGACCACCTCGCTTCAAATTTGATCGCTTTTTTACGATGGAGTATTTTATTTAGTCTTGTTAAAGCACGAGAAAAAAAATTGCTTGTCAGCATATCTCTATAGACAGACCTCAAATGTATACGAAAGATTATCAGGCGTTTCGAGTCGTTTATAAACTTGTATAATTTGATTTGATCACGCTATTTGAAGTTATTTTGTAATAATTACCGCGTACCATGGTTGTAAGATAAAATTGATTAATTTGTTGTTCGAGTCTCGTATTTAAATATGTTATTTTGTTATGTTTTAAGGGTTGTGCTTCAAGATCAGCTCGATTAAACAGTTTTTGAAAGTCCATCACGCATTTAGTAAGTTCTTCTTCTTGTATTTCTTTTGCTACGGCCTTTTTAGGCATGAAATACCTACATATAAATAAGAAATTCTTGTTCAAAATATGAATTTTTGAAGGTCGCTCAAGTTTTTTTTTAATGTTTATTTTGTGTAGTTTCATTCAAAATATAAGTAAAATAAGAATATCATTGTTTGGATACTATCTCTAATTGAATATAAATTTTGATTCGTAAGTGCCCTCAAAATTATAGTATGGTATAAAAATATTTAACTGTAATGCCATTATCCAGAGATAAAACAAATAAATAAATATGGGCTAAATGCCGCCCTCGTTTCCTCTTATGATTGCCTTTCTTTTACTGTCTTCTGATAAAAAAATATATTGTATTTAACAATATGCGTCTACACTGTGCACACTCCTTCAGTTGGATAAATAAAGATAAAAACTGAGCGGTCATAAAAGCGATTACCTTTAGAATCAGAAAGTAAACAT
The DNA here is from genome assembly GCA_015888305.1 of Antheraea pernyi. NCBI lineage: Eukaryota > Metazoa > Arthropoda > Insecta > Lepidoptera > Saturniidae > Antheraea > Antheraea pernyi. Next base: position 72,918 of record MU159830.1, on the reverse strand, counting down.
GGATGGTTCAAACTGATTAATTAAAGCGACTGGTTTTATTGAGTAGATTTACTTTTTAAAATACACAAATATTTCTCTCTCTTTTTCTTATAATGCTTCTCCAATCTGACCATTATACCGTATCTTGTCTGTTTTAGTTCTTAACAGCTGTTCATCTTTTTATTCTCATGTACTCCTTAATGTTACCAAAAACAGATGCGTCTTACCTGTTCTACCTTTTCCTGGCATTTCACATCGGTTTAGAAGTTTTAGGAAGCCCCATTTCGTGTTACCTAAGATATGAACTTGATATGTCAATTTTCTTTGTATCATAATTCGGACAAGTTTCATTTTTTACTTATAACATTTGTTTTGTTAAATGTTTTCGTCAACATAGTAGTATTCTAGTACATTGCGCACTTAGGTCCGTGTTGTGTATCAACAAAGGATAAGTGGCCAGATGTATTAATTATATCGTGATATTTTATAGAGATGAAAACATCGGCTAACGCGATATCTCTTCACGCATGTTCTGTTTGCAATATTAAAATGTTTCTATCACTCATTCGTTGAGATACCTAACTGTTATTATTAACTTTTTGTTAAACGTTATTGTCTTTATAAATCATAGGTGGCAAACGAACAGGTGGGTCACCCGATGTTACGTGATCACGACCGTCCATAAACACTTGCAATACCAGGGAAATCGCAAGTACGTTGCCAGCTTGAGTTTGGGGGAGGGGGAGACCAGGCTGGAAGGGAGGGGTAGGGGCGGTGGGCCCTCGGCGCTCTCACTGACCGAACGAAAAGCACTGTTACTTCACGTTGGTTTTCTGTGAGAGGGTGGTACCCCGGCCAAGTTGACCCATTCATAACTGTAACCAGTAATAGCTTCAGCGTGGCTCTACCACCTACCAAAATTCTTTATTACTTCTGTTAATGCACTTGATACTACCGCAGCTTATATTTTGACTAATACACTTTTAATTACTTTGTTACAAACACAGTCATTTATTGGACGATAAAGCCCATTTTATATGATTTGTAGCCAGTAATTCGTATTACCCGCGTATTAAATATTCTTTAGTTCACGATTGGTTAAGACACCTTTATCTACGTCTTAAAGGTCATCTCTATTAAAATGTCCCAAGGGAACGTAATTTCCTGACGTTATAAATAATCCAGTAACCCTCCCACCTTATGAATGAAATAATTAACAACAGCAAAAGTAAATAAATAATTCAAATAATTTTGTTCTAATTTTAAAATGGTCGTTAATCTATCAAATACTTCCAGATAAATAAATCGATACGCCATTGACCAATGAGAGTGAAGTTGGGTAATGAATTGACAAAACAATAAAAATCCATTTAGGGATCAACGGCCTTTAACCGTATTCAGTGAACGGCGTTTTAGAGATGATTTATTATCATCTCTAGGTACTCGTTCACGAAAATATCTTTTTAACAGAACGTAGAAATACTGTTTCTTTATTTTCTATTAGTTGGCACTCAAAATATTAAAGAATCGTGATGTTTTCTTGTAATCACGTAATATGTTTAAAGATTATGTTTAACTTGACAAGTCTATACTTAATTTTATAAAGTAATCTCAGGAACTACTGGTCCGAATTGAAAATTCTTTCAGTGTCAGATAGCTCATTTATCGAGGAAGGCTATAGGCTATATATTATCACGCTAAGACCAATGGGAGCGCAGCACCAATGAAGAATGTTTCAGAATCGGATTTTTTCTTTTGAGAGCTTCCGTTGCGTGTTAGCTCAAAGTAACTATACCACGCGGACGAAATTGCGGGCAGAAGGTAGTTAATAAAAATATGATTTATTGCAGTCTTCGCCAAACTTTTCGACCGCTCTGAATATAGATGCTTAGAACACAAATTTAGTTGTAAATTCACATTATATTATACGTATAGCATCGATACATCTGAAGGATATAAATATCTGTCAATTTTAGATTCATATTATAGCATGCGCACCGCCGAAATGCTTTATGGTGGCTTTCTGCAACTCTGGGGGACCCCGAAGGGTCTTCGAGAACCTTTAAAGTTTTCGTTCAGATCCAGCTAACAGCAGTAAACATACAATGCACGTACCTCGTAATCTCCTCTGTGTTGCAGCTGGCCGCTGAGCTTCCACAAATGTTGGATTATGATTCTTGTTTTGATATTTCAGCTGCTGATTATAAAACAGATGAATCAGATGTCACCTTTTCTTCTTTCTTTATTGTTGACGTTCACGTGCATGGCTACCAAAATGTAGTAATTAACTGAGATCTGAACGTCAACAATCGACTTATACAAAAAGATTTCTATTGAATAACGATAACGATACCCCTATAATAACATTTTAACTTGTGTTTTCTTTGAACTCTTGACGATATTATGCGCAAACCCGAATTCCATATATTTATAACCTAACAGTAAATGTTGTCTTATCCCATGAGTCAATGACTGGGACATAAGAATACTAAGCCTTTATACCAAATTAACTCTGTGTTGTCTTTTAGTGTTTCTGTAACAAATACATGAATAATAAAAAGATAGTTTGATCAAATATGGAAAAATGAAACAGTATAAAAGATTATGTACATTATGAAGTCTTTGTTTGATTATTCAGAGAGTTAGTTGAACGAACGTTTAATGTGTGTACGCATATGTGTTGTAAGTTCTGTACCGTATTTTAAGTACTAACTGAAATCAATGTACTTAACAGTGATAAATTTAAATGTGATGAAATCTTACTGGTTGGTTATTCATTTGTTCTTAAATATTGCTGGATTGATCTGTGTGAAATCTTGAAATTTCTGATAGGTACATCAAAACAAAAAATATATTTAATGTTACCATACGGTTTTATATTAAAGTAATTATTATGACTGGCACAAAAACGGTACGAAGACCCAGACCGTGACAATACACTCACGACAAAGAGCTCTCTCTTCCCGCTAACTGACCTGATACGTTTACAGATAAATAGTAATAAGTTTTTGTTACTTTGTGCAAACTGCCATTTATATTTTATTTTTTCGTTTCAGGTACGAATGTAACAAGATAACTGCTTCGTTATTTTTATGATATGAAAAATCTTGGTATGTGTGATCTCTGCTTAACATATAAGTTATACATTTTGGTATGTATTCATTATATTTATTCTGTTTTGGTACCTATGATAAATAAGTCTTTTTTAGGCAAAACCAGTACTATCTAAATTTTTATATATGCACGGAATAATATTGGTACTTAGTATGCGTGCGCGCGACTTTCTGTTTTCAAGCCACACCGCGCCACATCGATCGTAAGGTCGGCATGCCGTACTAATAACCACGGCATAATGTTGGCACTGCGTCTGTTATGTAAGTGGGTACTGCTTCGTTTCAAGCCATGTCGATCGTAAGGGTGGCACGCTGTACTAATAAGCGCGGCATAATTTTGGCACTGCGTCTGATATGAAGGCGCGCGACGCACTGTTTTCAAATCACACCGTACCACATTGACCGTAAAGTCGGCGCGCCGTACTAATAAGCGCGACGTAATGTTAGCTCTGCGTCTGATGTGGAAGCGCGCGTTACTCCGCTTTCAAGCCATGCCGCATGACATCGACGGTAAGGTCGGCGTGCCGTAATAATAAGCGCGGCATAATGTTGGCACTGCGTCTGTTGTGGAGGTGCGCGCTATTCCGCTTCAAAGCCATGCCGCACCACGTCTATCATAAGGTCGGCGCGCCGTACTAATAAGCGCGGCATAATTTTGGCACTGCGTCTGATATGTAGGTGGGTACTGCTTCGCTTCGAGCCACATCTATCATAAGGTCGGCGCGCCGTACTAATAAGCGCGGCATAATTTTGGCACTGCGTCTGATATGTAGGTGGGTACTGCTTCGCTTCGAGCCACATCTATCATAAGGTCGGCGCGCCGTACTAATAAGCGCGGCATAATTTTGGCACTGCGTCTGATATGTAGGTGGGTACTGCTTCGCTTCGAGCCACATCTATCATAAGGTCGGCGCGCCGTACTAATAAGCGCGGCATAATTTTGGCATAGCGTCTGACATGAAGGCGCGCGTCGTTCTGTTTTCAAATTACACCGCGCCACATTGACCGTAAGATCGGCGCGCCGTACTAATAAGCGCGACGTAATGTTGGCACTGCGTATAATATGGAGGTGCGCGCTACCCCGCTTTCAAGCCACGAAACGAGGTCTCTACTGACGGCCACGATTTAACAAGCGTAGTATTAAACTGATGTTTCAATAATAATTGATTGTAGTGATGACTACTAGAACATATGGATTAATTAATTAATTATTAGCTAAAATACAGGTTTAAATGGTAACTAACTAATAGGCAACGCCAGTGTGGCGATTTTGAGATAGGTCGGCGCGTATGTCCAGTTTAAGCACAGTTTAGACAACGGCTATCGGTGAGAGATTGGAAATTCATATAGCTGATTTGTATTTTCATGGTGACTTGTAAATATTTCCGTTGCTCGACATGTATAGACCGACTGACCTTGTAGCACAACAGTTTAAATGCGCCTTTGTGACGGACCTTACACCTGGTCTATGAACAACGTTATTTAGTGTAAAAAAATTGTCGTGTTCAAATTAAAAGGAATGTCGTAACAAGTAGGTGTCATATGTTATTCGCAATGCTTCCAGCAGTTACTAGTTATAAAAAAACAAATACAGGCCAACAATAACGTCATTGCCACATACTGTAAAGCATAAATGTCAGTATAAAATTAGAATAATCTAAATAATAAAAATCCATTATGAAAGATTGGAATGCTATTTCTACATATATATGTATGTGTATGTATATAGTCAATTATTCAGGGATTTCAGTTTATACCAAATTAAATTCTATAGAACATTTTTCAAATGAAAGGTTTCTATACTATTCATACTGTTCATTTCATTATAACTCACCACCCTGTGTCTTAAGCGCTCGCCTTAGTAGTCCGGTGAAGTTGTTAAGACCTTGCTAGGACAATAGCGTAGTCAGTTCGAAAAAAAATTATAGGTACAAATTGTCTTCCGTACCGATTAACCGGTCGTCACAATGTTGGTATGCGTTAGATATTTGAACATGGAGAATATTTATAATACTATATAGTTAGCTAATACTGAACTACTTAATAATATTACAATTAGTAGCAATTAATATTGTAGGTTTGCGTGTGCAGACACGGCAACATTTACATAGGTAAATGCGAGTGTGAACTTAGTAGATTAGATAATTAATTAATTAGTCAATTAAAAAAAAAGTCTTTATCAAAAAAGAAAAACTTAAGTACCTACATGAAAAGCTAAAATGAAGGCAAGCACACCTTACATATTCTACCTACACGCGTTCTGCGTCATATCCTCTGACAATACCTAGACACAGAACTACAGCGTTCAGGGGTTCTTTTAAATATGCCGCCACTCGTTGCTGGAATAACATCCCACCACCATGTAGAGTTAGGAAAAATAAGTTTTAAACATATTACAACAATTTTTGTTACAAGTTCAAAACCAATAATAACAATAGCGTTAATTGTATGAGTGGTTCCAAATTTTAGTAGACGTACCTTAAACTTAACTTTATTTATCTAAGCTATGTTTCTCCTCTGCTTTCGCGCGGTCTCCGGTATGTATTCCCAGGCTTATAATGACCAATGTGCAGCCGAGATAGTGAAGGGCTTTTTCGTACAGGTACATTTGTAACATTTTTATTTTTTTAATATTTATATCTTATTATTATTATTTATTTTGTGGATATTATAAGTACTGTAGTGTTTAATATTTTTGTCAAAACACCGACTACGCGGCTGTACATTACCTAAATTCCCCATAGAAAATCAGCGCTGCAGTACCACCGAGTTGTACTGCAACATCTAGCTGAATGGGGGATTAATTAAATAGCTATGTATTTTAACTCGTAAAATGGTATGATTATGTTATTATTCACAGATTCGTGTGATTTTTATGTCGTTTAACGAGTAGGTACGAGCGTTTTCAAGGTATATCTACAGCTTTGTAGACGTCATTTACCGCTAATATGAAGCTAATATTGACTCCCAATGAGGGTCTGAAGTTCATCCATCACCTGAGTATACAGTACGATTATTTCGTAAATGTTTAAAGTCTTACGTCACTCTTAACTTTTTTTTCGAAATCCAAAATTAGCAAGGGTCACTCTAACGTAATGCCGATTTGTTTATTCCTGTTATCGATTTAGATTATTCGGAAATTGAATATATATGTAGATTTAAAGGAAATGATTAATAAGATATGTTTTAACAGTACTGACGTTTATGTTAATATATTATTATCTTTTCCGGTGTCGTTGGTCTGAACTGTAGTATTTTTTTATTTTTTTTATTTCACAAAACTGGATACAAAAGATTTTGATTCTGTTAACACTGGTACGGTAAAGTTGCTATTAATGTAACCTACTAGATGTGAAACGAACGTGCACGATATAAGAGATCTCAAAAATGTAAATGAAGTATAAATATTCAAACGAAATAGTAACCTATAATTTCGACTCGATGAAAAAAAGAAAGCCTACTTTTCCTATTTTAAATTAATTCAAAATAAAGCCTGTATTTAATTTTTTTTGACGTGAAACATCTATAGACGCGGGTAAACCTGATTGTTGGTTTGGCGACCCGTGGCGACTGAAAACATGAGCATTTGCAACCCTATCTTATAAACATAAGATTCAAATTGTTTTGCCGGCCACTCGTTCTATTACAGTGTGGCGATTTTGAGATAGGTCGGCGCGTATGTCCAGTTTAAGCACAGTTTAGACAACGGCTATCGGTGAGAGATTGGAAATTCATATAGCTGATTTGTATTTTCATGGTGACTTGTAAATATTTCCGTTGCTCGACATGTATAGACCGACTGACCTTGTAGCACAACAGTTTAAATGCGCCTTTGTGACGGACCTTACACCTGGTCTATGAACAACGTTATTTAGTGTAAAAAAATTGTCGTGTTCAAATTAAAAGGAATGTCGTAACAAGTAGGTGTCATATGTTATTCGCAATGCTTCCAGCAGTTACTAGTTATAAAAAAACAAATACAGGCCAACAATAACGTCATTGCCACATACTGTAAAGCATAAATGTCAGTATAAAATTAGAATAATCTAAATAATAAAAATCCATTATGAAAGATTGGAATGCTATTTCTACATATATATGTATGTGTATGTATATAGTCAATTATTCAGGGATTTCAGTTTATACCAAATTAAATTCTATAGAACATTTTTCAAATGAAAGGTTTCTATACTATTCATACTGTTCATTTCATTATAACTCACCACCCTGTGTCTTAAGCGCTCGCCTTAGTAGTCCGGTGAAGTTGTTAAGACCTTGCTAGGACAATAGCGTAGTCAGTTCGAAAAAAAATTATAGGTACAAATTGACTTCCGTACCGATTAACCGGTCGTCACAATGTTGGTATGCGGTAGATATTTGAACAAGGAGAATATTTATAATACTATATAAGTTAGCTAATACTGGACTACTTAATAATATTACAATTACTAGCAATTAATATTGTAGGTTTGCGTGTGCAGACACGGCAACATTTACATAGGTAAATGCGAGTGTGAACTTAGTAGATTAGATAATTAATTAATTAGTCAATTAAAAAAAAAGTCTTTATCAAAAAAGAAAAACTTAAGTACCTACATGAAAAGCTAAAATGAAGGCAAGCACACCTTACATATTCTACCTACACGCGTTCTGCGTCATATCCTCTGACAATACCTAGACACAGAACTACAGCGTTCAGGGGTTCTTTTAAATATGCCGCCACTCGTTGCTGGAATAACATCCCACCACCATGTAGAGGTAGGAAAAATACGTTTTAAACATATATTACAACAATTTTTGTTACAAGTTCAAAACCAATAATAACAATAGCGTTAATTGTATGAGTGGTTCCAAATTTTAGTAGACGTACCTTAAACTTAACTTTATTTATCTAAGCTATGTTTCTCCTCTGCTTTCGCGCGGTCTCCGGTATGTATTCCCAAACTTATAATGACCAATGTGCAGCCGAGATAGTGAAGGGCTTTTTCGTACAGGTACATTTGTAACATTTTTATTTTTTTTCTATTGCATTTATAAAGACCCCTAATAATAGTTTTTCTCATATATACTTCATGTACAGACAGCGGTCAGTTACATTTTTATTATATGTAATATAGATAAAAATGAATATTTATATAATAAAATAAATAGACCGTCATTATTGTATGGATCAAATTTGTAATGCTTTATCTTTTCATTATGTCATAGCTGATTCTTGTCGTAATCTGTTCTTTTAGGCATATAACTTAAACAAAACAATTTCGATGTTTCACATCTGCCAGGCGTACCGTGACGGCTCAATATTTTTTTTTGTTTTTAAGAGACTATGTCATCAAGCACTACTAGACAACCTACCTTATCTTACATGTGCCGTCCCTTGTCGTTTAAGTATTACCAAATTTACTATTTTTCGCGAACAAGATACAACATAAACAAATAATGTCTCATACACCGCGTGCTTTTTTGTAATATGATATTGTTCTCTTTTTCCTTTACTTTTCCATTTAAAATTATAGTTTTATCGAATACTTCCGTTCGCTTTCTACACGTTGTCTTCATCTGTAACAATCATATTATCATGAATATATGATAGAACTTAGTTTGTGAACCTTTGAGAAATAATTTTAATCAACTAAACTACAACACATATTAATAATAACATAGTCCCGTCACGAAAACCAACACAATACGTATAAATTGTGGTACACTTTCAACATATGAATAAAACATTTGACGAGGAATAGCAAACTTATAACACATCAGTCCTGTGACATCCAATTCAGCACGAATTTCGATCATACCTCTGTTTACAATAGAAGAACAGGTGTTTTCATTTGAGTTATTGCCCAGCCGATACGTGAATAATAGGGGAAATGTTCCGAAATTCGTATTATCGCCTTTCTCATCTGTCGACAGTAAAAGTTAGTTCAAGTCAGTACTCGAACTAACACGCTACTGCCATTAACTTTTATTACAATTGCACGTTTTAAATTGGTGTCTTATATAAAACAACCTGTTACTCGCGAATTCGTCCGTGTGAAATTTAGCAAAAATCAATTCAGTTAACAGTGCGCGTGGGGCACGATCGGTTATTTATTATATAGAGTTGTTTATAATTGGGCGGAACTCTACATTTTTTTCTAAAATAGAAGTTGCCAGCGTTATTACTCCTAATAATATCTTACCTGCCACTGAAAGTCCTGTAAAAATCGTACCATCATTATTGCTACTATAAATAAATACGTAGTTTGGTGAAACTTGGGGTTTCAAGGTTACGTAAGCAACCTTATCGAGTCTTATCACATTTACTAATTGATTTAATTAGTATATAATTAAACCAATTAATTTTAAGTCTACTTTATACTTATAAACCAGTATAAGGCTGACACGACACCGCTATTGAATTTTTTGGTTAATAATGTAACTGTATCCGTAATAAATATGTTACAAGAAAGTCGCTTCAAGTTACTAACTCTTTCGATGTCGTTAATGTAGATATAACCCATGACTCGAAAAAGTATCTATGTTTTTTTTCTATACTCCTAATAAAGTATATTCAACATTTCATGAAGGTGAGGTTCGAGGTGTGAAAACGTAACAAAAAACCCATTTTTGCTTTTTTAATATTAAATAAGGACTTTTAATATTATACTAATTTAACCGATTTAACGAATTTATTTATAAGGCAAACGTTTAATCCTACTTAACAATATAGACGTGAAAGTCAGTTTGTTTGTTACGCTTCGCGCTTGCACGCTTTAATTTCCCAACCGCCCAACCGTTAAAGGCCCACTTACTCTCCTCCTCCTCCCTCCCCTATTCCCCTTCCCCAAAACACAAACTAATTGATTTAATTAGTATATAATTAAACCAATTAATTTGAAGTCTACTTTATGCTTATAAACCAGTATAAGGCTGACACGGCACCGCTATTGAATTTTTTGGTTAATAATGTAACTGTATCCGTAATAAATACGTTACAAGAAAGTCGCTTCAAGTTACTAACTCTTTCGATGTCGTTAATGTAGATATAATCCATGACTCGAAAAAGTACTTTTTTGGATACCTCTACCTTTACTCTATGTTTTTTTTCTATACTCCTGATAATGTATATTCAACATTTCATGAAGGTGAGGTTCGAGGCGTGAAAACGTAACAAAAATCCCATTTTTGCTTTTTAATATTAAATAAGGACTTTTATTATTATACTAATTTAACCAATTTAACGAATTTATTTATAAGGCAAACGTTTAATCCTACTTAACAATATAAACGTGAAAGTCGGTTTATTTGTTACGCTTCGCGCTTGCACGCTTTAATTTCCCAACCGCCCAACCGTTAAAGGCCCACTTCCTCTCCTCCTCCGCCCTCCCCTATTCCCCTTCCCCAAAACACAAGCTGGCAACGAACTTGCAATTCCCCTGGTGTTGTAAGTGTCTATAGACGGTGGTGATCACTTAACATCTGGTGACCCAATTGTTCGTTTACCTCCTATGATGTAAAAAAAACCGATCATGAAATTTTGTACGCATTGTATTCAATCGATAGATCTAATCAAACGCGAGCAGAGCCGCAAGCAATAGCTAGTTTTTAACTAATTGAAAACATTACGATTTTTGTTGGTTAATAATGAACAGTTCACACATAATATATAGAATTTATAGGAATTCCTAATCATAGTAATTTGAATTTTTAGCACAAACATTATTAATAAACATGAATAATAACCTAATTCGCTTAGAACTCAAAGAAATCCAGTTATATGATATTTTGTTTACGAAACCACGTGATTTACATTAATGAAGTGTTATCCGAAGCCATGAGCCGCTGTGACAACTATTTTCGTATTACATTAAGATCATAAGTAACGGCTCTTAACTTAAAACAACACTATATAATGTTAACCGTATTTTCGATCGTGTTAGGGGCCATTTACATGGACGGAAATATTTATACGGATAGTATTGAATTAAAAAGAAAAAATTATATAACTTGAACCTATTCATATTCGTTGAAAGACATTGTTGTGGTATTGAATCTATCAATCGAGCGCTTATTGGAAAACGCGGCTTACAAAAATGTATAGAATATCGGACTGCTTTTGACTTGCAAACTGACTATGCTATTGACCTGGCAAGGTCTTTACAATTTCACCGGACGACTGCTTTTGAAGTCAAAACTTCTTAAGCCACGTTGCGTGATTTTGGAGGTAAAATTTATTTATAGGAAGAAAAAACTATGGGTTCGCGTCACCGATGACCTCGACATGCTCGTGACGTATTGCACTTGTGCCAGACGTTGGATAATCGGCTGTATTATATGCGTGTTTGAATTTTTGGATGGGTAATAACAGTGATTACACTAAGTTAAATTTTATAATGGTCTTCTTATAGGTTTATTCCTTTTTTTATTCATTGGAATTCATGTCCATAGGAATAAATACACGATGTTCACGTTTTTCTTTTGATTTGACATTCCCTGGTAATCGGACATAAAGGGCTCTGAATATATTTTAATGTGAACGCACCTCTATCCGTATCGTATGCGGCTACACACCCGAAAATAGATTTTAATAGTGAGACAGTAAATTTACTTCTTTTATGGTGGTTGTAAAATTTTTGAAAGAGTTAAACAAAGATTCGCTGCGACCACAAATAGGACGGTTTACTACGCGTTCGTATTCCGGTAATGGAGCGGTTTAGATAATACGTGTTTTACATCCAAACTTAATGTAAATACAAGATAAGAGGATATTGCGGATGTCGTAAACGCAACAACAAACGTGCGTAGAAAGTTTAAAAAGTAATACTGCAAAAAGTTACGGTATGTTGTTAATAATAAATATTTAATCCTTCTAGTTATGCCTAGTACGTAAAATAAACTATAAAATATAAATAAGTTAATGAGAAAATATTATAAACTATTAATTCTTAATTACCAGACTAGGCCCCCCTCGGCAGCAGCTCAAGCCTAGGTCCGTTCCCTCGGCGTGGAGCCCTTGAGTACGCTGCTCGCGCGATACAGTGACACAAAATCTTACATCACTGCGACAACATTACTCATGTCACCTCCACACACGTGCACGCATACACGCTTACAAATGCAATTTCAGGGTTTTTTTGTCCCTTATGAAACTGAAATAGTTTAGAATATTATACGATACGAAATATATATA
>MU159830.1:39294-60452 GCA_015888305.1 Antheraea pernyi | reverse complement strand
TTTTTTAGTTCATGTGCTATTGTACAATTTAATATAAAATAAGTTATTACTAAGGCTTAATATTGTAAAATCTAACATATTTAACTTTTAAATTAATATTGTATTTCATTGTTGTAAGTCGCAACATGTTGGGAACCAACATAAATTGTATATTTTAAAAATGTATTGGCAACACCGCGTCGGATGTGGTTGGAGGGTCGCGGCGTTCCATACACCCCGTTCGCTTCCGATCTTTGTACAGTGCACACGTAATTTAATTTTATTAAACACGAGTTTGAGTGAATTTTTATATTTAATTTTATACAACATTCTTCATACAGTATTAACCAGCGATTAAGAGTGTAAACACCGTGTTTACCACCTTAGACCATACCGTCAGCTAACATTAGATCAGATTGTGTTCAAAATACAGTATCTATAATATATAAAAATAATCAAATTCAATATAACTCCATATTCAGTTCTTAACATTTAACGAAAGTCCATCGTTGAATTTACACTTTCTGTTATTTGGAAGAAGCTAGAGTCTCACTTCTCTTGTCATTTCCTGTCTCTTTCTCTTCCGTACTCTTCTTTCTTCACGTTGCTCTATCCTTGACCTCGCCTTCGGAAACTATGCACTCGTTCATATTCTTCAGCTCTATACCTTGCAATTTATTTGGGCCTGCCTCTAGCTCGACCTCGCTTAACCTTTCCATATATTAGTTTTTTATTCGTTTGGAGGGCCACTCTCTAAAAAATCCGGTTACTTTTGAAATATTCCTTTCGTATTTTATAGTCTAGGTATAAAGTAGGGTATAGATAGGGTATGGATGTAGGTCAGGAAGTATGCTAAGCGAGAATAACCTAAGTGCTGGCGGGTAGTATAGTGTGGCACGGATAATAGGGATAGATAGCGTGATAAATGAAACGCAAAGTAAACCGCGTGACATTGCTATTGGCAAATAAACTATATGGTAATTTTATTGAAGAACTAACTACCCACCGCGGCTTCAGGATGTCCTAACGAAGGCTAAATCTTTCCTTTACAATGCGATCATATAACAAAATAAAATGACAACTGAACAACTGAAACCTCAATCTTTCAATTATGTTAAAGTTTTGAAGATCTCTCCTTACTGTCACCTGCCCCACTCACTCACTTTTTATATAGAAATTTTTCAATTTTTCGTAAGATCTTTCAAACATTTTCTCTAATATAGATATGTCTTGACAATTATAAATTATAGACAAATTATAAATAGTATAATAAATAATCAACCAAATAGGCGCAGCTGTTCTGAAATAATACACTTCGCAATTATATTTATTTCATAAAATATAATCATTATACATTCAGATTTATTTTCAAATGGTAATTGTTATTTAATGAAGTAGGTACGTTTTCGTCGCGAATAGAGTAATTCTTATATACTTAATTGTTATTTGTAAATTTAATAACAAACCAACGATATTAAATGCCGAGTGTTCTAAATACTGAAAACAAATCAAACCTCATTTTAATTAATAGAGATTCGTGCGAAATACAACGTAGAAATCAATCAATTATTATTTATTATACCAACGATTCATTGTTCTTATAAATCCTATTGTTTATGTTATTTGAAACGAGGCTGCTATTGTATCGATACTTTCATATAATATTATTGTTTGTAAGTACATATTATTATTGACAAGGTAAGATATATGCCAATATTCTTGCTAACAAATATGAATAACCTTTGTTCGACTTATATGTAAACTAGTTTCTGTACGCGGTTTCGGTATCCTCGGGGACGGTACTTTTTTTGTATGAAAGGTATTTGCTATATGTAGTTTTCTGTGCCCGTAACATATGCTAAATTTCGTGACGTGGCCTTTTTGTTGTATTTTTTTAATTAAAACGTTTCCCTGTAATATGCAATATAGCAAACAAACCATAATCTTGAAGAACTTCCCTTTTAACCGGAACGGTGGTGCCGCTCTAGCAGATACTATAAATAGCCTACCAAAGCTAAAGCATTCAGAACAATTGTAAGGCTAAAAGATCCCACCAGATTTCGTAACTATATAATAATAATCATAAATATAGTGGTACAACAAAATAATCCCAAGGAGGGTTGATATCAGGCAGGCGGCTGATCGTAAAAATTAAGCCAAGTCATATACCACAACATGACAAACATGTTGTACCGACCCTACTTATGTGGGATAAGGGTAAGAAGAAGAAGAAGATTATATCTTTACGACATTTTTTTTTTATGTCATTGGTGGCAAACGAACAAGTGGGTCACCTGATGTTAAGTGATCACCACCGTTCATGGACACTAACAACACCAGAGGAGTTGCAAGTGCGTTGCCACCCTTTGGGGGGAAGGGTTAGGGGAGGGAGAGGGAGAGGAGAGAGGAGAGGGCAGGGGAGGTGGGCCTTCTTTCGTAACTATATAATAATAATCATAAATATAGTGGTACAACAAAATAATCCCAAGGAGGGTTGATATCAGGCAGGCGGCTGATCGTAAAAATTAAGCCAAGTCATATACCACAACATGACAAACATGTACCTACCCTTATGTGGTATAAGGGTAAGAAGAAGAAGAAGTTTCCCTGTAATAACATTTTCACTTATATCGTTGTATCTTTACGACATACTCTGTTTTTGAAATTGTAATTTTCTTTTAATAATGTTGACCACTATTATAATACGTCACTAGGTTCTTTATTATTGATGTTACCGCTAAAGTGACGAAATTGTTTAAATTTTTATTTCGCAATAATGGTGGTTTTGATGGATGGTTTGACTGATATAGACAAACACCGGTGAATGTTGACTCTTATCATAACTATAACCCAGTAGTGATGTATATATAATAGGCAAGTTTAGCTTGGCTTTGTGATAAAAATAACACGAGCCAGCCACAAAAGCAGGTGGGTTGTAAATCCGGAGAACTATATATTCCGCATGTCGACTGGGTAAATAATGTAATCCGCCAATTAGGTAGGTAATGTGCACATTAACGACCTTCCAGCTTTTCCAGCTTTTGTGGTTACGTAATGAAGATATAAGAATAAATTAAATGTATATAATACAACGAATCAAATAAATAAATAAACCAAGGACGAACGTACTAATATGATTTATTTATCTTGTATAAAGAAATTCTAGGTAATGTCACAGTGCAAACATATAATATACAAATATGACCTATATACATTGTATTTATCATATAATTGATTTATACGTATTTTTTTACATACACAAGAGACAATGACTATGAATAACTTCAACTAAGTATGAATTTTTTATTTTTACTTTATTTTTGGCAACCGATTTTCCAGACTATTACTGCCATTGTCGTAATATTCCAACTGTCGAATGAGGATTTTTTTTTTCGAACTGACTCCGCTATTGACCTAGCAAGGTCTTAACAGCTTCACCGGACTACTAAGGCCGCTCTACTAAGGCACTCAGCCGATTTTTGTTTGGAATAAGTATTTCAATGTCAATGTTAAGTTCATGTTCCAACAAGATGGTGGCTCCCTTGTTGCAACTTTCCAGGGAATTTTAGTGGCATTTCAGAATTCGCGTTTCGTGGTATTATTTTCGATTCACTTCACTTATGCACAATAAACAAACTATATTACATAAAACACCACTAATTTTACACAAAATAGGGTCAAGTAACACAAGATTATGAATAAAAAATAAAATCCACTACATGGCAGGCTAAAATCCCGCCAAAATCTCAAAGCTTACGTTTTCTTATTGTAAATTATAGCCGTTAATTGTACAATTATAGTAGTAGCTATAATAAATAATCTTTGTTTTATTAACAGATTATCAAGATATTGAAGTGAATAAGAGTAGGTTTTAATCAAACAACAAGACAATACGAAACGGATATAAACAATGCACAGCTGTTATTCTGAAACGGCTAACTTTAACAATAAATAAAAAGTTTTTTTCTCTGAAAATCTAGAGACGGAGCGTATATTAGATATGTATCAACGATTGCTCTTGAGTGTCTTTGGTCTTTTACTCAGTTCTCACACTATATTACAATTTATATATGCCGTTGATGACGTCATAACTCTTGAAGAAATACCTGTGGGAGATTGGCGTTTATGAAGGTGTGAATGTTGTAAGTGAGAAAGGGATGAATGTTGTAAAATAATAGCTGGCATTTATCGCTTGTATATATTTTTATAGTTATTTTGTTCTTTAGACAAGCAAAATTGTTACAACTTTAATTTGATTGGTTGAACAAAAAATGGAACTATTTACATTAAAAAGCGGGAGCAGTTATGCTAATACTAAACCTGCCTTTAAATATTTGTTTATTCGTTGAAATATGAAATGTTCATTTGCTTGGGTGGTTAAGCTTTGTCTAATGTCCGAATCTATAGTTGAGTTCCAACAGTTACATTTTAGAGCCCGATAGCTTTAATGACACCAAAGTGATACCGTTCTGGGGCACCAAAATTAAAAGAGATTTTGATCATATATTAAAATCTGTAAAATATAAAAATGTTAAGTTCATTTTTAATGTTAATATTCACTTCAAACTGTGTAAACTAAATATGACAAATAACTGAAACGAGTACATTATTCAATGAGTCATTAGAACTGTCATAACCTAAACTACGTTATCGCGTACATAAGTTGATTATATAGCAAGGAAATTTATAATAATTGTCTGCTACATGTTATATTCTTTTCAGTGCAGAACCAAACGTATAGTATAATATAAAGGTCGTTGTATTATGACAATAAGTTTCATTTGACATTATCACGTTCTAATAATAGGTTGGTCAATCTGTCTTTTTCAATATTAATAGGTATCATTATGGGTAACTAGCAATGTACGAAGGATAATGGAACTTTTTCTTATTGTCATAACGTTATCGAACCCATGTCCTCAGTAGTAGGGTTTATTATGACGACGCTACGAGGTGTATTTGTGTGACTGGAACTAGAACTTTTAATGGTGGTAGAGCCACGCTGAAACGATTACTGGTTTTAGCATGAATGGGTCGGCTCACCCGGGGTAGTACCACCCTCTCATAGAAAACCCACGTGGAGTAACAGTGCTTGTATTGTTGCGTTTCGTTTGGTCAGTGAGAGCGCTGGAGACCCACCTCCCCTCCGCTCTCCTCTCTCCTCTCCCTTTCCCTCCCCTAATCCTTCCCCCAAAGGGTGGCAACGCACTTGCGACTCCTCTGGTGTTGTTAGTGTCCATGGACGGTGGTGATCACTTAACATTTTAAAGAAACAAATATGTTTAATAAATTGAAATAAAGAAAGCAATTATAACGACATGACGGATAAGTTGATAGTCTTCGTACACCGCTTCGATCGACGTAGGTTCGAAGCCTTGTGACTGATTCGAAACTTTAGGTGAAGGTAAATATCGTACCGAAACCATAGCACGGTGATAGACAATGATATTATAACTGAAAAGCTGTAGATACGTTACTCACATTATATTCCCCTCCCGTCTCCTATCGCCTCTCCCTCTCCCTCCCCTAACCCTTCCCCCCAAAGGGTGATAACGTACTTGTAAATCCTCTGGTGTTGTTAGTGTCCATGGACGGTGGTGATCACTTAACAGTAGGTGACCCATCTGTTAATTTGCCCCACGTGCCATAAAAAAAAATGTACAAGTAGTCACTTTTCAAGCCAACAATTGGCGCTGTCAATGACAGGGTAGTAAAATATAAATTAATAAAAGGTAGCATAAATAATTACTATGATCTTTTCATAACTAAAATCATTATTGTATAAGTTTTTCTCGAGTTTTGAATCTAAAATACGAGACTGTTCAGTTTTTGCTTCTGGGACTATTCAGTCCTCAGTTATTGAGTGACATACGAGTTCTTGCAAAACTCAAATCATAGCACCGGTAAAACATTTGAAGAACAGTAATAGTTTTCAAGCCAACAATTGGCGCTGTCAATGACAGGGTAGTAAAATATAAATTAATAAAAGGTAGCATAAATAATTACTATGATCTTTTCATAACTAAAATCATTATTGTATAAGTTTTTCTCGAGTTTTGAATCTAAAATACGAGACTATTCAGTTTTTTTTTTCTGTGACTATTCAGTCCTGAGTTATTGAGAGAGATATGAGTTCTTGCAAAACTCAAATCATAGCACCGGTAAAACATGTGAAGAACAGTGATAGTAACGTAAACTTCAGGACTTCTGATATTCTGTTTAAATAAATCAAATAGGGAAGTGGGAAGTAAACGATGGGAGGATCTCATCACGTTATATTGACTTCAAACTTCGAATGTGTGAAATTTATGTATAATATTATGTTTGTACATTCCTACACTTGTAAGGCAGTAATGGAAAGCTTTGAAGTTAGATGCTGTTTGACTGTAATCAGCTAGACAGACCGTAACAAAGAGATCGTAGAACAAAGCCGAATCTCTATTCAAAACATAAAGGAATATGTGTTGTCCTGAAACTATCTAGGTGAGACAAGAATAAGGGAATTGGAAAGTAAGCATACTCTTCTAATGAAAATGATAAAATCTAGTGTGATACTGAAAATAAACCAAAAATCATTTTGAAACACAAAGAAACAGTTTAGTGAATGAGTTCAAAGTACTGGTATTATTTATTTATACTTTGTTACGTTAACGGTATTTATAAAGAGATTTATTGGACGTTTTATAGCCATTCCGAATATACTATCTATCAGCTGGTCGCATTAACGGAGTTAGAAATTTAACATTGGTTCCGTGCTGTATGCCAAGCCATCTTTTTATCTTATGTAACTAGAATTTTATGTTTAGTGCCGTACATTATTTACCTATTATCTATCGAGTGTCATTTTTTTATTATGGGACGATGCATATACGACCGCGTGTCTGACGGTAAGCATAATTGAATTCAAAAACAACTGCGACCTTTGGTAAAATCTACAGTCATCGCTTTCAGGCCGACCTGGAATTGGCTGATCTCGAACCGTATAAAACCATCTGTGACAAACTTACATGTTTCTATGTGCTTTGTCTTAGCTATCCAAAAGGGGTAGAGTTACGATACCACACCGTTTGATTACTGAATATACATACTCCGGATAATCCCAGGAACGTGATACTTTAAGCATGCCGCTATTGGAAGCATTACGTTTGGTTATGTTTTTTTTATGTCATAGCAGGCAAACAAACAGGTGTGTCTCCTGATGTTAAGTGATCATCATCGTCATAACATGACACTAACAATACCAGGGGAGTCGAAAGTGCGTTGCCAGCCTGTGTTTGGGGGAAAAGGAGGTGGGCCTCCGGCGCTCTCACTGACCTGATGAAACGCAACAATGGAGTATTGTTACTTTACGTCGGTTTTTTCCTATGTTGAGTGAATTGCCAGCTAGTGTTTGGGGGAAAAGGAGATGGGCCTCCGGCGCTCTCACTGACCTGTTGAAACGCAACAATGGAGCATTGTTTCTTTACGTCGGTTTATTGTGAGATGGTAGTGAGGTGGTAGTACCCCGGACGAGCCGACCCATTCATGCTGAAACCAGTAATAGCTTTAGTGTAGCTCTACCATCTACAACCTCCACCTCTACCTGTGTGGTTATTGTGTTTTAATCTGATACCAATGCCTATCACCTGGCAAGTGTTTCAGTTATGGTTTTGTCACTTATAAAATCTTTCATCCGCGATGAAGTCTCATTGGTTTTCGGAAGTAGCGTCGATTGATTGAAGTTAGAATCTCTTCGAAGCTTTAAGCGAATGAAAACATTGTGATGAATGAAACTATAGTCTGATGTAGGGCTTTTTCTAACTTTACCTGGCTAGCTACCACCTCAAGTTATAAATCTATCGCCAAGCACCTATAGGGTTAGAATCTCTTCGAAGCTTTTAGCGAATGAAAACATTGTGATGAATGAAACTATAATCTGATTTTGGGGATTTTTCTAAGCCTACATGGCTAGATACCACGTTACCAAATTAAAAATCTGTCGTCAAGCACCTATAGGTGTGTTTTTTTTAAATAGTAGCACGGTAAAATGACTGCCCTGTGGCTGATGGTAAGCACAGTACAATCCAAAAAGAATGGCGACCACCGAGTGACACACTATTCATCGCCGGTCGCCGCTGTCATGCCGGCCTGCGAAAAGCTGGATATGCACAGGCTGATTCCGAAACGCGACCCGCAGAAGCGAATCAGTATGACGGGCTTTTTCGCCATATACATGGTGGTTGCGACCCAGTCGGGCTGTAAAACCTTATCACCCCGCTTTCACCATTGACTCGTTCATTATTCAGCAGGGTGCACCATGTGCAGGTGAGGTTGGCGTGGATGTCTCAAGTCTTAGATGTTATTCGACACCCCTTACACCTGTTCCGGCAGCTGCACTCTAGAGTCAGTTCTTCTGTAGTTTAGTGTGCATACCATCGTAAACCACACATAGCCATTTATCATCAGGTGATATTGTGGTGAAACGCTATAATGTAAAAAGTATATAAATTTTAAGGCATTTATAATTGTCATGAATACGTGTAGTATTGTGTGAAAATTAAGTTGAATACAGCGACATACTTCATGCGACACAGCCGCTGCTCGCGGCGCAGCTGAAAACCACTGCGGCAGAGCCGTAGCGCTCCTGCACTATAATTATACTGAGTGCCAACCAATTTTGTTCTTGTATTAACGTTATTTTGAGTAAGCAAATTATACTCGACATATATGTTGTGGGACAAAATATATTATTACGCTCTTTATATCTTTTGTGCCAGACCTTTTATCTTTATAAATAAGAATCAATTACCTATTATATGTAAGCGCATCACTTCAAAACGGTGTATTGTGTGAAAATTAAGTTGAATACAGCGACATACTTCATGCGACACAGCCGCTGCTCGCGGCGCAGCTGAAAACCACTGCGGCAGAGCCGTAGCGCTCCTGCACTATAATTATACTGAGTGCCAACCAATTTTGTTCTTGTATTAACGTTATTTTGAGTAAGGAAATTATACTCGACATATATGTTGTGGGACAAAATATATTATTACGCTCTTTATATCTTTTATGCCAGACCTTTTATATCTATAAATAAAATTCAATTGCCGATTGTATGTAAGCGCATCACTTCAAAACGGCGACACCTATTTGGTTAATTCTTATTTTATTGTGTTTGTAATTGTTAGGATAAGGTTTGTATGAAAAGTGAATGTTTGAGAAAACCGTCGGAAAAGTGTATAGCTTGAGTTAAAAAGTCTTTTTATAAAAATGTGAGTGAGTGAGTAAGAATAGGCCTTCAAAAATATTGACAGAATTGACAGATTGATGTTTAGTTACCATTTTATTTCATTATATGGCCGTATTGTGAAGCAAAAGTTTATGTCAGTACTCCCATTCTAAGCCAGGACCGGCAGCTAGTTTTAATATTATCATTCAAAATGAAAATATATTTAAAAGAAACTCTGAAACGGATTCCACTGTATGTAATTGAATAACGTTTTTCATATATTTTTTTATTTTTATTCAATCAATCGGACAACATGATTCGTTTATATATTTAAAATTTGTATTCGTAACCAAACAACGCCTTGTCTGTTTATCATCTTGCTCATATCAATCAAAAAATCAAAAATACTTAATTCAATTTAGGCCCTGCGGAAGGTCCTGAGCGCTTATGAACGTGAAAGTTACCACTAGTTCGGACAACAACCAAGTCATCGAGCAGAACCGGCAAAAATTCGATCTGGTTTATCTTTTCATAATACATATATTTACAAACATATATACTTACGTTTTTGGTGAATGCGTAGACATTGGCGTCATTTTCAGACGTCACCATCGTTCATATATTGATCGACAATGTAGGCACTCACTCTTAAATTATCACAAACACCACTCTTCACAAATTCTCTAATACCCTGTTTTTGTTAATCATGCACAGATAAAACACTAGAATTAGAAATAAGTCGAGTCAAAAGCTTATTTGTTTCAAAACAGATTTTTATCATTTATCTGTTAAATCTCGTACTGACCGTATTTAAATGCTAAATTGTTGACATTATACAAAAAGTAATGTTTTTTTTACAATACTTAATAAAAAATTCTATATTAGGTTTTTAAGCTCTTTTTAAATACATGAATTTATGCTATCATTTGTAAAAAAAAAATGTGTTTCTAGATGTTTTTGTATATTCAATAGAGAAATAGACAGAAACAATATGCACGACTATATAAGATCATTTTATTTCAAATAGAATATAGCTTATACTGTGATAAACAAACAAGAGATATACATAAATAATAGAGATTTAACACAGATACAGAATTAATTTATATGTTCATCAAACAAAATTCAATGCAAGCATCGAACTTCTGTCCTCGCCGCTTCGTTGTAGAACCTGACATTACTGAGTAATAACACTGAAGATATATGATAAACCAAAACGAGTAATCTATATATCTATTTATTTATATGTATTTTATTTATATATATATAATGAAAATATAGTTCCTTTGAGGCTTAACCGCCTATTGAACTAACTACTTAGTTAATGAACTAAAGCTAAACTAGAGCCAATGAACTAATTACTGAATTTATCGGAGTAGGACTATGACCATTCGATACGGATTTTTTTATAGATAGTTCCAGACCGATTTTTTTATCCGATCGCCATTTTTTTATTGCCCAACGAAGCGAGAGGGAATCTGCTAGTAAGTTACAATTATAAAGAACTTTATACGAGGTACCTAATGTATTTTATTTTGTGTGGTTATACACACGGCTATAAAGTTTTAGGTAAACAATTAAGAATAAAATTTCCTTTACATTTGCGACTGCAATGTACTAATGTGTCGGCATAAGTGTCTAAGTGATTTAGATATGCGATGTCTGGTACATTTTTCCGTATTATGACTTTTATAGTTCATTAAAATCGAAGAAGCATCATAAGTGTCGACAGACGAAGAACTTATTTTGTTGTGCGTAATTCGAAGTATTTGATTTCGTTTAAGATGTTTGTTGAAAAGATATATTGTAAACTGCAATCTTTATCTACATTTACAAGACAGTTAAAATATTTAATTGGATTAATTGAATTAGTCAAAATTGCATCGTAAATAACCTATTATTTTGTAATAGTACGTAAAACTTAAACCGGAAATTGTGTGTTTAAATATTTATAAACATATGTCATCGCAGTTTTCTGGTCTTGACTTCATTTGATTAAAAAGCATCGAATTTTTTCACTTTTCATAAATAAAATATTCATGTATTATATATACATGTAAATCGTCCGCGGATGAACATGTTCGGTGTTATTACAAAAATCAAATGCACCGCGGTCGCTGAATGTTCGCCATCTTGCTCTTTTGTCTCGCTTTGGTTACGTTAGGTTAGACTTGTGAAAAAAGGTAGCGCGAACTTGCCTCAGGCTAGCGCGGTGCATTTATTACGAAACCTTTTTAGGCCATGTATTTAATACGTATTTAATTTTTTTGTAATAACACGGGACAAATTCGTTGCGTGGTTTAGAACTAAATGCACAACACAGACAGATGCGAATAGCTATTTTGTTTTATACTGTATGTGATATGATTATATTACCTAATGATTCAGACATTCCATAGCACCCCGGATTCTAGACTTTATTAATAAATATAGTACTTAGATATGAAACATTTACAACCTCGTATATAAACAGAAAGCGTCAGTCTGCGAGTGCACTGTTGTCAACGTGCCAAGTAGGTCCAGAGATTTGTCAGTCCAGGTCGGACCAATTGAATAATAGAATATACTATACGACACGTGAAAATTTGGGTTATTCTTAGACTCTGTTGTGTACTATTTCGCGTTTCTTTAAGAAAATAGTTTACTATTAAATAAAAGAAATACGATAATAATATATATTATTCATTTATTCGATTTATTAATTATAAGCTGACCCGCGCGATGTTGCGCCAAATCGGTTATTACCCTGTTTCGATTTTATTTCCAAACGCAAAAATCTTAAAAAACCTAGAAACCGGGCCCAACTGTGTATCCAAACTATCCTATATGTATTGGCAAATGTTTTCCGGTATCCCGGGAGTTGCTCCTCTGGTCCTCACCAGATACATATTAAACAGTTGGTCCTAAAGTTTTTTTGTCAACAAACTAATTTAAAGCGCCATCTGTGCGAGACTGGTGAAACTTACAATTACTTACAATAATCAACATTGACAATCTTTTAATTTATAAGTAAAAACTATTATGGTCAGTAATCGAAATATAAATTATCCTCTCAAGTTGGAGCAAATTGTATATACGAGTAAATGCCAATATGAAGATCGGTGGAGTAATTTCAGAGTTCAACGTGGAAAAACAACATGATATTAGATTTATATAATTCAACATCTAATAACTGAGCTACAGCAACGGTAAACTATATGGTATATTAAAAAGATAGATTCCTAGCTCGTAGTGCAGTGCAAAAGATGCTAACAAATAAACATGCAAATGGAGTTTCTACAAACAATTCTCTATTCCAAGTTGACCATTATAATAAATTTTAAGGGAATATTACTTTCCACACAATCAAATATAAAGTAGATCCTCAGCCAATAAATTGAAAGACATACGCCAATAAAAGTTCAGATCTCTGGTCCGACCGGTAAAACTGATTTCCTTTTTCACCCCGACTAGAATTTAAGTATTCAGATTTATGCGGCGAACATAGAGGCACTAGTTTTTATCCAGGCTCCTCTGGCATGAATAAAAACTTTACCGTGTTTTTCCGAGTTAGTACACGTTACCGACATATTCGCATGGTCTGTTTTTACATTAAAAGAATTGTGCACGAGTGAGATTTTCTTCAACTATGTTATGCGGTATTTTGCTTTTTCACCTTAATTTTTCGTTTATATTATGAACAAGCAGTGTTCGCAGCTTTGCTTGCGTTAATGCAGTTTTCACTTCTCTGTCCACAGCAGTATCATTTTTCTAGCTGAAAAATACCTTATGCCATATTCTAATAGCGTATACTCTAATATAAAGGGTAAAGTATGTGACGTTGTAGGGGATCATATCAGGAACTAATGGTCCGATTGGAAAAATTCCGTATTATATAGCTCATTTATCGGGGAAGGTGATAGGGTATATATCATCACGCTAAGACACATAGGAGCGGAGCAGCAATGAAGAATGTTGCAAAATCGGGGTATTTTTTCCTTTTGAGAGCTTCCGTTGCGTCTTAGCCCAAAATAACTATTCCACGCGTACGAAGCTATTAGCGTATATGGACATATTATGGGTATATATGGATACGAAAATATATTAATTTCACTATGATAGGTTGCGTAATTAAAGCGTGATAGCGTAACAAACAAACAACCTCACACTCGCATTTATAATATTAGTAACAACTTAAGGATAGTTCGGGTATGAACAAATAGTTTGTAAAATTTTCGGCAATGAACTTAAGTTTTATCACACATACTCTCCTCTTCAGATGACCTGAATTCACATTTTTGTTACTCGGATGCATGTTTTGATTGTAATATTAATTGTTTTATGAAATGGTTAATAAAAAAAACGAATCTTTGTCTCGATCGCCCGAGGTCGAATTTATTGGTCGTTATTATAATCTGATAAGGCTTTTGCAGAGCGCGTTTATGCATACCTCACGAGTCAAACGATGGAACGAGGCAATTAAGTTACGTTGTGTATTATAATTCCCAGAAAAATAATATCTTGTAAATCAATGTCTTGTATTTTGTTATCTCACTTTAACGTTCGTATGTTTATTTATTTAGCTTTTACGTACCTTGAACGGATTCATAAATAAGAGTGACATAATATTTATGTACTTTTGCCTGCGGTTTCGCTTGTGTTATTGTAGATATGAACGGAAAAGTGTTTTTTCCTAGATGTGAGATAGCCTAATTCCTTTTTTTCCCCTGCTAACTTATTTGCACAATTTTATAATGATCGATTGAGTGTTTGAGGCCTGAAAGTGTAACACAACTAAACAAAGTAACATTACGTACCATTAAATATTTCTCATTCATACACTAATTTAGGCTTTTATTCTCCGGTCAACAGAATATCTAGGTCATGTAACTGATTCTATAAAATATGTGATATTTTCTAAACTAAACGAAATAAATTCAAAACAGCGATAGAGACATCAGTCATGTGAACAGTCACAAAATACAGTTTTCATTGGTTTAGTAATTTTTTTTCTTTCTGTTATTTTTGAATGAATTAATACTTTATTGGACCTTTTTTTTGTTTGTATACTGGCGAGCTTAATGCTATAAAGCATTTTCTTCCAGCTAACCGGCGGTATTGTTGTCAATCAAATAGTTTTGTAGATAAAACATATACAGAGGTCATATATATACATAAATAAATAATAATCTCAACTAAACGAAATAAATTCAAAAGAGCGCTAGAGACATATCAGTCACGTGAATAGTCACAAAATACAGTTTTCATTGGTTTAGTATTTCTTTCTGTTATTTTTCATAATATTTTAAAATATGGTTTTAGATTATCGATTAGTTTTAGAATTTTATTTCACTTTCTGTTTCAATTTCCTTGTTTTTGTATTATTATGTAATTTTTTTATAACAAAGTTAAATATTTAGTTTTATTACAATATAATCTATTGTTGTAGTATGCCGTGGTTTTCTTTAAATATGACTGCATTTATACTGAACGACTATACTACCTACTACTTTTAATATATGTACTAGTCTATCGTCGATACACGCTTACACATGAAAGTGGAAGGGTTTTATTTTTTCCCTTAGTTTAGAAAATTATTCGATACGAAATATACATAAGAGTTGGTTTTAGTTTATCAATTACTTTTAGAATTTTATTTATCTTTCTGTTACAATTTCCTTGTTTTCGTATTATTATGTTAAATTTTTAAATATGTAAAACAGTTAATTATTTAGTTTCACTACAATTTAATCTATTGTTGGAGTACGCCGTGATTGTCTTTAAATATGACTACATTTATACTGAATCACAATACTATTACTTTTAATATTTGTAATAGTGTATCGTCACATTCACGACTCTAAAATAAATAAACATTAGCATTTTAATACTAGTAAGGATAACAATCTATGAATAAAAGACACAGGTTTAGCAATTGATTTTTTTTTGTATTCATTTGTTAATTATTCTACTTCTAAACAAATAAATTCATAAATATGTAAATATTCCAGCAACGTGAGAATCGAATCCCGTAACTAATTTCGAATGTTAGTAGTCCGGTGAAGCTGTTAAGACTGTACTAAGTCAATAGTGTAGTCAGGTCGAAATAAAAAAAAAAAAATTAGTGTCTTTCACGTTGACGACCCTAAAATAAATAACTAAATAAAAATTCGCATTTTAATACTAGTAAGTATAAGTCTGTGAATAAAAGATACCGGTTTTGTAGCCGATTTTTTGGTATTCCTTTGTTAATTATGCTACTTCTAACAAAATAAATTAATAAATATATAAATATATGAGCATCGTGAGAATCGAATCCCGTAACTAATCTCGAATGTATGTACGTAGAATCACTAACGAACTAGTTATCAATTGAACACGGTTCGTTTAACCGTGTTCATAAATATAACTTATTCCGATACAATAACCTCGGGTTACTTGTAACTCCGGGACAGAAATAATATATTGTGTCAACATGCCATTAGCGTCCAAATGAACGGAATCTTTAGTTAATGAAGCGACCTTAATTAAATAGGTAAATTCAAATATAAACGAAAAGAACGAAGGTTACTTTAATTATTGTTTCTTTGGATAACGTTGATTTACTTTTTACTAGCTTTTACTCGTGGTTGCACTCGCGGCAATATAAATTGGATTTGTCCCTGGCATTGACACAAAAACCCAAGAGGTGAGTTTCGAATAAAAGTAGCGCTCAAAAGCGGCTGTAAAACTCCCCAATACACTGTAGTCCGGTGAAGCTGTTAAAAGACCTTGCTAGGTCAATAGCGTAGTCAGTTCGAAAAAAAAACCCCAATATACATACGTGGTTATAGTTATGCGATAAACTTATGATTTTGCAAATTCAACCTTACCGGAACTATTTAAAGTTGTTTTTACAAAGACGCAAGCGACGCAAGACTATTTGAAATGACTGCATAATCCAAAATTATGCACCATTATTATTTTGTAGGTGGTAGAGCCACGCTGAAGCTATTACTGGTTTCAGCATAAATGAGTCGGCTCACCAGGGTTAGTACCACCTTCTCACAGAAAACCGACGTGAAGTAACAGTGCTTGCATTGTTGCGTTTCAGTCGGTCAGGAAGACCGCCGGAGGCCCACTTCCCTTCCCTCTTCCCCATCCCGTCTCCCTCCCCCAACACAGGTTGGCAACGCACTTGCGACTCCTCTGGTGTTACAAGTGTCTATGGACAGTGATGATCACTTAAAATTCCTTCCTGTTCGTTTGCCTCGTATGAAATAAAAAAACTCATTTTTGTGTTGCGGCTGTGAGACGTTAAGTGTGCATCTTGAGTTTTTGTATATCAATGGTCCCTGGAGTATAGTTTTTGAAGTGAAAACTGCTGGGTTGAATGATTTTTAGTAGGGGATAACCTTATGGGTTCGCGTCACCGATAACCTCGACATGCTTGTGTTTTAGGTACTGCGCTGGCACCAGACTAGCGACGTGTAGTACCGAGCCCCTGTCTACAAGTAATATTGATATTTTGTACTTAGCTTTTGCGTCCCATCACATTTTTGATGAAATAATAAACTGTATAAAAATGTAAAATCGGAGTACTAATAGATATGAATACCAGACTAGTGTTAATAAATTCTATTTACAAATTATGAAATTTCATAATTCACGTCAATGAAATTGCAAGTATCAGTTGACAATCACAAAAAGTCACACAATGAATATAATGAATGAATGAATATGAATAAATATGATACAATTTCAAATACAGCTATTTAAAACTAAACTAAGCATTGCTTGTATTATGGTAACAAATGATTAATATATCATAGATATTGAACCCATACACAATGGGTTAAGGATTATGCTCATAACATAGAAATCTGTTTTAATTCTGTCTGAACACTTTACCGATTTATAATAGGGCTGTGCGGCGAGGCCTCCGAGACACACACCTATGAAATGTATTTCTTCATGCTCTTAAGTTTATTTTTGTCAGATATATGAAAACATAATACCTTTTAGTAATTTGTGTTATTTTAATTGCTGTATAATTGATCGCTGTAATTAATTCATGTCACTCTTACAATCACCCAATTTCTAATACTTCAATTAAGCGAGTTTGTAGATAGATACATTAAATAATTGCAGGAAGTAGATATTTTATTCATAAAATACCGGTCAAGTACAATTCGGATATGCGTACCGTAGGTTCCGTAACCTTATTCTCTTTGTTGTTATATATTTACCAAAAATTGTATTTTATTACATTCAGTTTCCGATCCATAGAGCGAGTGCAATCCTTGTGAAGACTATTTTCTAGTTTTACTTTAAAGTTTGACGATAATTAAGTCATCCTATTTCAGATGTTTTTAAGTTTTTTTTTAGATTTTTTAAGATAGAAATATATACATACAAAATTTGAAGATCATAAAAATACTTTAAAATCTTATATGTAACATCTGGACTTGGTTCGCGGTGTATAAAATCTGGAAATCTTATAAAAACTGAAGATCTTATTTATATGAGCCATTATAACTGGTCTTGGTTCATTTTGAAATGTACGGACACAATTATAACCGTTTTTATGTTAGAACAAGCCAAAAAATCATTGAAAAAATACATACACTGTGAAAAACGTAGCCCCGGCTGTCTAGTATGTTTAAAAATAAGAACCCATAAAATAAAAGAGGAACCGCATACATTTAACTATAGATTTTCTTTTCTATAAACGGAACTCTAAAGTTATATCGATGACAAATAACAATGACTGCTATAATTCTACGAACGTTATATCCTCGTATTGTTTAAAACGAGGTTTAAAATGAGAATCGAATATATAAAGTGCATATTGCATTTAAAAAAATGTGTATGTACTTAAGTACACGCGTTAGAAGTTATACTTCTTTGGCGTAGCAAGATAATTTTTTTTTCAAAAAATTTGCCTTTAGCTTATTTACGTTTGTAGAAAAAACGACGCTAACAATAGAAAAAAGGTTAAAAATACAAACATAAATGCAAAGAAACAAAATGTTGACTATAGCTAAATTCAGGGTGTTGGATTTTCGTGACGGTGTGCGCGCGCATCGTAATAACTTCAGGGTGTCGGTTTTTCGTGGCGGTGTACGCGCGCATCGTAATAACTTCAGGGTATCGGTTTTTCGTGACGGTGTACGCGCGCATCGTAAATATTTACTCTCATCATTTTTCCCTAACGCGCCAAAAGAAGTATAACTTTAAATATTTAACAAAGATGAAACAGCTTTGGTTTATCCCCTTAGATAAGATAGACAATTTTCTTTTTCAGTCTTCGGGAAAATCTCTTTAATCTCAAAATAGGTCCTTATAAAACGGTTAAAGAAATTGTGAAAGCAACAGAAACGTGAATGGACTCAATTGAACGGGATTACTACTGAATGTTGTAAATAAGCATTTCAATGTATATATAGTTCTTAGTTGTTCCTGTTTATCATAACTCAATATATCTGTGTTATGTAGAATTTTGTCGTTTGTCATAGCAGGCAAACGTGGATCATCTGATGTAAGTGATCACCGCCGTCCATAGACACTAACAACACCAGAGGATTCGAAAGTGCGTTGCCAGCCCGTGTTTGGAGGAAAGGGTGGGAGGGGGAGGGGAGGTGGGCCTCCGGCGTTCTCACTGACCGAACGAAACGCAACAATGCAAGCACTGTTACTTCACGTCGGTTTTCTATGAGAGCGCGGTACTACCCCGGGCGAGCCAACCCATTCATGCTGAAACCAATATTAGCTTAAGCGTGACTCTACCACCTACAGAATTTCAATATTGGTATCTACTTTTCAATTAATTGTATTTCTATCAACTAACATGCTGCTCCTGGTTGCTTCCAGGGCCAAAAAAGGACCCTATCCTACTCCAAGATATAAGTTATCAACTAATATGTCAAATTTCATAAGAATCATTCCAACCGTGAGATACTATTTTTATATACAACTCCTTAACGACTCTACATTCGCATTTATGATACAGTATGTTAACCATAGGATACAGTACATTTTGCTGCATAATAGTTATCCCATATCCTTCTCTATACCCCTGACTACTTGAACTGATGATCGATTGAGTAAGTAAGGAGTGAAAGCATACGAAGAAATTAATATTCGCATATATAATGTTCGTTACGACTAAATGTGCCTCCGACTTTGCAAGTATTGTCTGTTTGTTCTAATTACTACTCGTTATAATGAAAAATTGAGCTTTAGACAAAATATTTGTTCTGTAAAAATTCTCCGCATATAATGTAAAGGTTCATTTATTTATGATATTTTTCAGAATCAATAATCCTTATTTAACACTAAATCTAGAACTCTGGTGCGTATCAGGTAAAAGTAATTTAGTTACGATTGCGTATAAATTTAACATCATATACTAAAGTATTATTCTAACTAAATTTTGTTTTAACAATAACCGAGAATCTGAATATATTATATCATGATTTACACATCACCCATGGTTCTAAAGGAAATGCTGTGAAGGTTTTTTGTTGATGAGAAAACTATTGACATATAGTTAACTAAATTGTTATCAGATAGAACGAATTATAAATTTTAGTCGGTATTGCGTAGTTGGTTAAAACGCTCACCGGTGCGTGCCACGGGTCAACAAAACCGAGTCGAGATGGCATCAGGATAGTAATCGAAAAGGCCATTGTGCGTGTCCGGATGCGAACTGAGCGCTCCGATCTCGCACTTCGTACAATACCCGACCGCATTGTCAAACACTTTGTCCATTACAGAGCTGTGACAATTTAGATAGTGCCTATATAATTACGTTCTGTGACGTTAATGTTTAGGTACGATGAATAGAACCACTCTTTTCGTACTTCGTCTTCTTCTGTCGAATACATAAATGAGGGCTTTAAACTTTACTGAATAATATCCCTTTAAATTTACTTGTCTTGTCATTATTTATTAAAATTAACAAAGTCAAACTTCAATCAGATTGTCCGTTTCTTAATCGATACATACCTTACTTTGGCTATATGTATATTGGTGAGACACATACAATAACTCCGTTTGCATACAAATTATTTTTCGACTTACATTTTTTTACCGGTTTCCTTCATTTATGACATTATCTGCCACAGACAGTACAAGCTCTGTATGTACATGACATTGGCTGAAATGTGTATTACTTATACACGGCGCCATAAATTAAAGAAGCAGAAGAGATCTTTAAAACTGTTTAGGTCAATATAATTTAGATTCCAATCCAATTAAATATGTCAGTTACTTGCGGGATTTCATATAGATTAAAACTACACTTTATAGCGTAGAGGTTTCATTAATGTATTAGAAGATAAGATCTTAGATCCGATATCTTTCGGAAACAGTATTTTGTTTATAGAAGAAATCAGACTCAAACAAAAGAACAAAACGAACTCTTGTGTTTTTCTGTATTCCTGAGTATGTTCGGTTGAGTGGTCAATGCGTGAAGTGGTAGTCCGGTGAAGCTAATACCTTGCTACAAACTCACTTTAGCATTTATAATATAAGTAAAGATTACGCGTCGCCTTACGAATCATCTTTGTTTTTGAAGAACTGTAAAATTAAAAAAATAAGTCGAAGGAGTCTTAAGAACTGCCGACTTAAGTGAAAACTCAAGACAATGAAAAAAATGTGCACTTTTTCAATTTCTAGTTCAATTATAGTCTGAGTTATTTCAAATTCATCACTTGTAAATTTCAATTATTAACATATAGTCCGCGCCAAACATTTTGTCCGCTCTAAATATAGCACAGAACACAAATTGAGGTATACATACATATTATATAACATGCATAGTATCGTTACCACTTACGGATAAACAAACGCCAATTTTATATTCATATAATAATATTTAACCTTGTTTTGTATTGAAACTGACGATATTATGCGTAAGCTTGAACTTGCGGCTATATTCAGGGCGGCCAAAAAGTTTGGCGCGGACTGTAAGTCTGGTTTTCACATCTATTGGCGCTCCGAGTAATAA
>MU159830.1:4196-31920 GCA_015888305.1 Antheraea pernyi | reverse complement strand
TGGCTTCTATGAATACAACATTTTAATTTTAGACTATTAGATCAAGCATAGTTTTTTTGATTACCTTGTTAGTTCAATCTATGTTATTATTTTCTTTTCTGTTATGTGAATGCATTACTATCGAGGACCTATATCCTAATTTCTAACTTGAAAATCGATCGGGTTCTATTTGATTTTAACCTCTCGGCTGATTTCTTAAGACCCAGATCTCAAAATGTCTGATCATATTTTTAAATATTTGGTCAATTATATTATAATTGTACAATAAATATTTTCAAAGTTTGTAATAAATACGATTTTTTTAAACTTATGCTGTAAAGTCTATTGACCAGTGAATTATAAGGTCTACATTCATTTGTATGGAGCTTAAATCCTTATGGATTTAGACAGTCTAGGTGTTTAAAAATCTTTCGTAATCATAAATTTATGTTTTACACACTTCAACAATTTTGCTAAAATACTATGAAAATAAGATTTAATATTTCTAAGATAATTATAATTTGTAGTATATACAAATAAATAGGGTAGTACCACCCTCTAATAGAATAACACCGTGAAGTAACAGTGCTTGCGTTGTTGCATTTTGTTCGGTCAGCAAGAGCGCCGGATACCCACCTCCCCCTCCCCCAAACAAAGGCTGGCAACGCACTTGCGACTCCCATAGTGTTGCAAGTGTCTATGGGCGGTGGTGATCACTTAGCATTAGGTGACACACCTGTTCGTTTGTCTCCTATGATAAAATAAAAATAATTTCACTATTAATATTGTTGTTTTTCGAAAAACTCTTTCTTATATCATCTGTATGTGACATTAAGTCAACTCATTTTTATCACGCTTTTATTAGCTTAACCTGTGTGTATGTATGTTTGTAACCGAACCCTTTGAGCGCGATTTTGTCCTACTTTGAACTATCAGATTTAATTGATGTATGTGGCTATCGAATTGATTTGGAAAGATTGTATGATACAAAAAATATCAAGATTTAATCACCATTTACATCGATTGTAGTCAACGTTCTAAAAAGTATATCGAAGATTAAAAATGTTTAGTCATCTGGTTTCGGCTTCAATAATAATTTTGCGGACAATATCGATTCTGTTATGTCGACAAAACGTATAATTTCCTAATCTTCGACTTTTATAACAATACTGCCTTTGTCGTGAAGAACTTATTATTCTCTTGTTAAATTGTTCGAATTTTCTTCACTGAATTAGTTTGACTAAGGAAAATTGGTAGATATTTTATCAACTGATTATAATGATTTAACGTCACTTATTTATTAACAAAACAGCTGTTAAAATAATGTAAAAATAATAATTTGATTTTAAGATAGTTTGAATGATATCATGGAATATAATTAGTGTCTTTAATAAGGCAAGACAGTATTTCATACCAGAACATCGTTTACTACTTTATAAAGCGCAAGTTCGCTCACACATGGAATACTGTTCTCACCTTTGGGCTGGAGCGCCTCAATATCAGCTGCTTCCGTTTGACCGCATCCAGCGTAGAGCAGCTCGAATCTTCGGCGACGTGGTAATATCCGATCGGCTCGACTCATTGGCACTGCGTCGGTGTATCGCGTCTCTTTGCGTTCTTTATCGCATTTACCACGGTGAGTGTTCAGAGGAGTTGTTTGGACTTACACCTACCGCTACATTCCACCATTGTACTACCCGTCTGAAACTGAAAGTTCATCCACACCATCTGAACGGGTGGAGGTCTTCCACGGTGGGGTTTCAAGGTCGTTTCTGCCTCGTACTTCGACCCTGTGGAATCGACTCCCAGCGGCGGTATTTCCAAACAATTATGAATTGAAAACCTTCAAGAAACAAGCGTACACTTCTTTAAAAGGCCGGCAACGCACTTGTGGCTCCCCCGGTGTTGCTAGTGTCTATGGACGGCAGTGATCACTTACCCGTGACCCGTCTGTTCGTTTACCTCCTGTAATATATAAACAAATTAACATTTCATAAAAATGTAACTTAGTATTATCATATCAATTTACAATCATTGTTTTATAGTTCGAAGTAGCAAAAATATAAAAATGCTGCTGCTTCCATAATTATGGAGTATCTGTCATATATACAACTATTTCTGTCGGTGACCTCGCTCGTATTTAATTTCATTTTTAACAGACTTTGTTTTAAAATCAATCATATATTAGTATACTTTGAGGGTATTTAAATTCAACATCGGTGGTTTATCGTGCGTCACGTTTTGTGGATGTTTCTGACTCAGAACACACTGTAAATTTAACATAATACGTAGTTTGCTATGACGTCTAAAGTCACGGAGTGTGTCCTGACGGTTTTCTTCAGTCTCCTGTGAACGGAAGACTCATTATTTTTCAAACAATTGAATACGAATAAATCCTCTTTAATATATGATTAGGCACTTAAGCTAAAATCAAGTTATAATATAGTACAGTAAGAAGGAAAAACAAAGCCAAATAGTGATGTTGTTGATTTGTTATTTTGTTTGTGCGCATACATATAAAGTGTATAGGTATGCGTCTGCTATGAATCACAATAGGATTCGGAACACGAACGAGTACATGATGATTCTTTTCAATTTCATATCTGACATTCACGTTGCCAGTTCCAATTTACTGCGGATTGACGTTTGATGGGATTATTTACGAGTTTATTCGCGTTTTGAAATTCGAATACAATATGAGAACAGATTATAAAATCATAATTTATTTCATAACTGTTGTATACTTAGGTTTTTAGCATTGTCTACAATCTTACCTCATATTATCAAATCAAATTAAAATATACTTTAGTGGCGGGACGGGCGGACGTTGTTCCCCTGATAATTAAAAAAAACCATAAACAAATAATTTATCTAAATTCCTCGTGAATCACACTATATACTGGTGAAAACCGCAAGAAAATCCGTTCAGTAGATTTTGAGATTATCGCGAACAGAAAGACGGACAAATAGACAGACGGATAGATAGATAGATAGATGGCAAAGGACTTTGTTTTATACTATGTAATGATTCAATTTAGGCCCAGAGGAGGCGCTTATGAACGTCAACACTACCACCGATTCGGAAAACAATCCAGTCATCGAGAAGAACCGGCAAGAAACTCGATTTGATTTATCTCTTCATCTATACTATCTATACTAATATTATAAAGAGGTAAAGTTTGTGACGTTGTGAGTTTGTGACGTTGTGGGGTTGTAAGGGGTAATCTCAGGAACTACTGGTCCGATTTGAATAATTCTTTCAGTGTTATATAGCTCATTCATCAAGAATGGTTATAGGCTATCATCACGCTAAGGACAATAGGAGCGGAGCACATATGAAAAATGTTTCAAAATCGAGAGGTTTTTTTTTGAGAGCTTCTGCTGTGTGTCAGCGTTATCCAAGAGTAGTAACTATTACTACGCGGACGAAGTCGCGGGCAGGGGCTATAATCTATATACTAATATTATAAAGAGGTAAAGTTGTGAATTTGTGACGTTGTAGGGGGTAATCTCAGGAACTACTAAACCGATTTTATCAATAGAAAGCCACGTTATATGTGAGTGTCATAGGCTATATAACATCACGCTAAGGGCAATAGGAGCGGAGCAACAATGAAAAATATTTTAAAATCGGGGATTTTTTTCCTTTTGAGAGCTTCTGCTGCGTCTTAGCCCAAAATAACTATTCCACGCGTTCGAAGTCGCGGGCAGAAGCTATTAACTAATTATATTATCTATAATCTATACTAATACTATAAAGAGGTAAAGTTTGTGAGGTTGTAGGAGGTAATATCTGGAGAGTCGGAGAAAAATGGTAGAATGAAAACGTTTCTTACGAACGTTGCCTTAATTATGAGATATATATGATTGAGTTCTAGAGAAAAGTTGTAGCTTGATACTGCCTATTACCGCCCAACGAAGTGGGCACGGGTCGGCTAGTGTTATATATATATAGAAAACATCAATAGTTACATTAGTTTTTAATGGATGCACAGAGAGGAGGGCTTCATTTCCAGACGTCACAATCTTTCACATATTGATCTATATATATATCTATATATATAGATATGATCTATATATATATCTATACTATAGGGATAGTATCCTTTATATTAAAACTCGCTTGACATGGTTCAGTTGGTATTACTTGATGAAGTGGCCTAAGACTTAACACGTAAAACCTATGTAAGGACTGAATTTTAATTTCAGCTGCTGGAACACATGTACTGGTTTTTACAGGTAGATTTTCAATTTGAGGACGGTAGTTAAGCGAGCGCACTCTAGCGAATAACCTATCACAATGCATCTTTTTTAATAGTTAATTAATCTTAATTAATGAACTTGGTTATTCCAATACGTAGAAAACGACGGAATTCCGAATAGCGAGAGAATAAAATCGAATTAAATAAGAGATTGGAATAAACATGTTTGAAATATAAACACATCGAAGGAAATTAACGAATCGCGCAAACTAATCAATTTACTTGATAAACATGAATCAAATTTTGTTACCTTTATTCGGATTATGGGCTATGAAACGTAAACTCAGCGGGGTTTTTCAATTAACATGTAAATCTGCCTGATTTGTTTTTTATTGGAACAGTCGAATAATGAACGGTTAGTTGATTTATTTTAATTGTTTATCTTCTATCGTTAATATATCTTGTCTTGGCAGCTAAATAAATCCAAATTGTATATAAATATCATAAAGCTTGATAAGAAAGATAACTTCATTATAGAATGAAAATATTTAAATACACTATTATCCAGACTTGAAAAGAATATCTTGTTTTTAGATCATTTAAGAAATATGTAAAATAAATCGGACTACATTTTTATTGTTCTATTAGCCGTGCCCGCGACTTCGTTCACGTGGAACCTGATTTACAAAACAATGACTAATAAAATCATCTGAACGTATTTAGTCCATTTGCTTATATACTTTTCTCTCAAACTTAAGTCGCGGCGCCATTAAAAATTACAATAACTTTTGATAGAATGGACCGATTTTAATAAAACAAAAACTAAGTTACATATGATTTTCTTATATGAGGTTTTATTGTGAACCCAGTACTTTAGCAGTTCCTGTTCATACAAACAAACAAACAGACAGACAGACATTTCTAAAAATTATTGAAATGTATTCTATTACTAATTTCTAGACACCTCAATTTTTTGCACGAAAATCTAAAAAGTACAGACACTTTAGATTTAAATTCTTATTATACGAGTATGTATAGAT
Organism: Antheraea pernyi; assembly: GCA_015888305.1. Lineage (NCBI taxonomy): Eukaryota > Metazoa > Arthropoda > Insecta > Lepidoptera > Saturniidae > Antheraea > Antheraea pernyi. The sequence goes on along the minus strand of MU159830.1, from coordinate 26,699 downwards.
AATTTGTCAACAATCATCAAGGAAAATAATTCCAAACCATTTTCTAAGTAAGAATAAAAAGAAATACACCATCAAATGGAGCGTAATGAATGGAACTTTTAATTTCGTACTATTTTCACTCAACTGTCGAGGTTATACAAAGGTCTATAAGGGTATGTACAAGGCGCGAACCGTTTGAGGTCGAACGATAAATCCGCCTCGCTTGAGTAACACTCCTCTTTTCGAGGCAAGATATATTGGCGTAAAACACGCCACTTTGACTGGCCAAGTTATATATGTATTTATCGGCGTGCACAGACACACCCAGGAAGATGGAATTACAATGACCATTCACTCGTAAAAATATATTACTCCTCGTGTACAGAAACTAAAGCTTGCCTATTTCATATTACTAGTGGGCGCCCAGTGGTCGACATTCGACCATAGTTCATTGTTTTTTAAAGTTGAATGTAGAATGAAAAAGGGTAATTGGAACGTAAGAGTAAAATAATACATACAGTCGAGCATAGCAACCTTCTTCACAACCTTTTTGGAAGTCCTTTATTGACAGATGTCAAAATGTCTTTTTTATTTACATGTGTGTATATGTTATGTAAAATTGAAGTAGTAGTGTGAGTAATGCATATTTTAATTAATTTAATATACTTCTAATGCATTTTATATAAAATAAATAGCTTTCTGCACTTCTCCTCCATATAAACTTTAACTATGCCAAATTTCACGTTTATCCGTTCGCCCAATTCCGTTAAAAAGGGATACAAAGTTTAGGCTTCACGTATATACGTATATATGATATATTTAATTTGGATTAGTTTTGAAGTGAAAACTTCTTTAGGCTCGTTGAGCGGTATTTTTGGCAGGAGATAAATTAATGGTTTCACGTCATGACATGCTAATGTCATGTGTCAGACTAGTGACGCGTAGTATAGCGGCCTGTGTACGTGTAACATTGATGTTTTGTATTAAGTTTGTGGAGCTCATCATATGTTTGATTAAGGAATGCCAATAGATGTGGAAACCAGACCAATGTTAATAATTTCAATATACAAATTGTAAAACTTAAATAATTAATACTATAACTCATTTTAAGAGTGATAGAGCCAAGCTATTATTGGTGTCAGCATGAATGGGTCGGCTCGTCCGGGGTAGTACCACCCTCTCATAGAAAACCGACGTGAAGTAACAGTGCTTGCATTGTTGCGTTTCGTTCAGTCAGTGAGAGCGCCGGAGGCTCACCTCGCTTCCCGTCTCCTCTCCCCTCACTCCCTTTCCCCGAAACACAGGCTGGCAACGAACTTTCGACTCCCCTATGGACAGTGGTGATCACTTAACATCAGGTGAACCACAAATTCGTTTGCCAATATTGAAAAAAAAAAAATCAAGAGAGAACACAGCTATCTCATAGTTTTGAGTTTTCAGTTCTGTCGGCAAACCTTATGACTACCTCGAATTTTTTTTTTTTAACTTTTTTTTACTAGCTCGCCAAAATGTCTGTGCAATACTTGAGGCAAATACGGTACAGGACAAAACAAAGGTAACTTTCAGTGTTAAATAGCAAAGGCGATCGTCGACATCATGCCGATCTGCAAAAGTATCTCTGCACGTCTCGTTTGAAGGACCAGATATCATAATAGAAAGATGCCACGTTGGTCGGTAATTGATTCTACATCTTTACAGTAATATAAGAATTTTCTAACTTCTTTGTTCTTGCTGACATGTTGATAAGAAACGTGGTATCCGCCTGTTACCTTGAGTCTTAGTTTTAAGTAATGATTGAATACATCATATTATTATTCGGCATATAAGACATCATTAATTGGGTATCACGGTCATTTGTGAGGTTATCTTCCTTAATATACAAAAATATGTATACTTGTTAGTTTGATTAGTTATCTACATATATGAATTATAATATAATTTACAAAAGTATATTTAACGATAAAAAAAATGTTGTACGTTTTTTATGTATTTATCACTACCATTATTTTTGAATTTCTAAATACAGTATACACTTATACATAAATCTATAACAGTAATATGTCATATTGATTTGTAATATATTTGTTTTTCGGTACTACGATAGTGGAATCAAATTAAATCAAAAATACTTTATTCAGTTCAGGCCCTAATAAGGCGCTTATGAACGTCAAAACTACCACCGGTTCGGAAAACAACCCAGTCACCGAGAAGAGCCGGCAACAAACTCGATCGGGTACATCTTTTTAACACACGCATATATATATATTTCCAATACATCATACAATCGTTTTTAGTGGATGCACAGAGAGGAGTCAATTCAGTCATTGTTCACATATTGATCCACTCTAAAATAGCCTTTTGACACCGAAACACGCTTGACGTGGCGCTTAAACTTACAGTCCGGCATATCGGTAACATGCTCCCTTGAGCTAGTTGTCAAAATAAAATCGGTTGAGTGCCTTAAGCGCTCGCCTTAGTAGTCCGGTGAAGCTGTTAAGACCTTGCTGGGTCAATAGCGTAGTCAGTTCGGAAAAAAGGTAACATGCTTTGGCACTTTATTGTAAAACCTAACACTATTACTGGTTTTGCTACGTCTGAAACATGGGACGATCAGGAATAGATATTAAAATTGTATGGTAATTGTACATTGAAATAAAATGTAACCAAATAACATCCTTACTAATATTATAAATGCGAATGTGAGTCTGTTACATTTTCACCATTAGCTACTCACCCGATAATCCTGATATTTTGAACAAACGTTGCCAGGGGTACAGAAATGGACATAGGAATAGGTCAAATCTACATTAATGCGAGCGAAGTCGCGTGAAAATACTAGTTCATGTATAATTTTGACTATTTAACTTGTACCAAACGAATAACAATTTATATACCAACTAGCTGTGCCCGCGACTTTGTCCCCGTAACTTACGTAAAAAGAAGCCATTAATAAAGTCATCTGAATGTATTAAGTCCCTTTATTTATCTACTTTTCTCTTCTACTTAAGTCGCGTCGTCATTAAAAGTACAATAACTTTTGATAGACCGAACCGATTTTAATGAAACAAACAGTAAACATTACTCGAAGATGTGCTTTATGCCTTTCTTGAAAAGGTTTTATCATGAATGCAGTATTTTAGCAATGACAAATAGACAGATAGACAGATATTTCTAAAATTGATTGAAATGTATTTTATTACCTATTCCTAGACACCAGCAAAGATTTTTTTTACAAAAATCTAGAATGTACAGACACGTTACATTTATATTTTTATTATATGTATATATGTAAATAGAACCTTACCTTGGCTTTTAGATAAAAGAACAAGTCGTGTTCATAAAAAATATACTCCTGTATTTTCTTAGAATAACATTAAAATTTTATATACTAGATATCTCTATTTGCCGTCACGTAATACCTCAATCTAAAACTAATTATAAGTTAACAGTACCGCCGAGCAGTCTAACCACAATGTTGTGAACTCGTGAGATCGTTTTACGTTTATATGACACCTTAACATTGATAGGATCTGTCGAGTCACTGAACTTAAACCTTGGCAGACTTGGTACATTACATTAAATGCATAGGTGCGACCGTAAAGGGAATAAGGAATTTAAAAATTGTTAATTTATTCTGTAGTTCTTATAGCGATTACGTTTGTTCACTTTTACAAATTAGTTCGTTTAACGTACTATTAATATTTTTTAACTTGTATTGTCTTTGCTTTTAGTACAAACTGCTCAAAAAGTTTTATTTAACAATAATTGCGAACAATTGTGAATTATTCGGAATGTTTACTTGATAAATATTAAATACACTGAGTGTGGTATGAGGTTTTTTTTAATACTTTATAGATTTTAGTCTTAGACCATAGTCTCGTTTGATAAGCTACGCATGGAGCATGACGCTAAGCATGGAGGGGTTTTATCTGAATTTATGATAAACTGTTTTTTATTGTATTTTTTCCGTTCCTATACAACCCTTATAAAGCTTTACCGATTTTAAGTCATCTTTGTTAAATTTTATAATGACTGCTTAGTCTTAGTAGAAACCGTAATGATATATATTGTAGATAAAAACCTGAATAGTCTGTGTGCCAGTCAAAGTCAAAATCTGTCCCGTTGTTGCGATGACATTCCCAGTGAAACTACAGACATTTATTTTATTTATATGTATAGATTGATTAAATACATTCATTTATTAAACATTCTGTTCTGTGAGTAATGTATAAAATATACATATATCATTGATATTCATTATTTTGAGTTAATACGCATGAACGCAACGAATCTCATTTATAGCGTGAATAGAGACCAGCTAGAAATGAAACTCTAAAATCAATTATCGTAACAAAGTTAACGGTTGAATGGAGTTGTGTTAAAGACATTTGTTGTTTATTGAAGTATAAGCGAAGGGGTCTATTGAGTGTGGGAGCTTCTAAGGGAAACTTTATGTTAAAAGGTCTTCTAATATCTATTCGCTTGCTGTTTTTGTAAATAAACATTTGAAATGTTATCACGACAGTCCATCTAATGCCGCTTTTATGTTTATAATGAAATTTAGCTTCATATCAATAGAGTGACTTAAACAGAAAGTGTTATCATATCTTTTAAAGTTAGTGTTAGATTTAAGCAAAATTGTATGACTTGATACGCATTAAGATTTTGTATTTTATGGTGTTCTTTAAAATAGTTTTTTTTTCGAATTGGCTATGCTATTAGCCTAGAAACGCCTTAACAGCTTCACCGGACTACTAAGGCGAGCGCTTAAGGCACTCAGCCGATTTAATTTTGGCAGCTAGCTCAAGGGTGCACGGCACACCACGGCTTGGGCTGTTGCCTAGTTTATGCAATTCGCGACCTAAGTGAGTTAACCTAAGCTACACTACATATTCATACGTATATAAGTTAGTGAGATATATATTTGTACCAAGCATATATAAATAATAATAATAATATTTTAATGTTCCAAGTCAATGTGTACATAATTAACAGTAATATTGGTATCTGCACTGGTTACAAACCGTATCATAGATATCACAATTTCATATAATGAGAACTAAAACAAACAGTGACTTCAACATATGTAATAAATAAAAACTTAATTTGAATTAACTATGTATAAAATATGTGAGATTATTGTGTAACACGGTATTCCGAGTGAGACAAGAGTGTTTTGTGATAGTAATGAGTGAATGGTTATTTAAATAAAATAAATAAATAAATAATTTAAATTGTGGTAATAACAATTTTTCTGTATTTGTGTAATTTTGTGAAAGTAACCAATTGAAAGTGAGTTTTTTAGTAGTATGTCTTTTGTATTGATTAATCTGTAGTATATTATTTGCTTTATTATAGAGCAAGCCTCCCAGGATATACCTCAATAACTCGTTTCCTTAAAATAGATATCCGCTCAAACATACAGCTAAGGTATTTTAGACTAGCAATTGCCTGCTACTTAGTCCGGGGAACCCTATTTTTTTTCAAAATAAATGTAGCCTAAGTTATTACTTATAAAGAGATGGTTTTTGATTATTGTTATAAGTAGCGCCTATACATATTTATATCCGTTTAGTAAAAACTTATTATTCTGATAATACAGATAAATATTTTAATTCTATTTAATTGTCTAGAAGACAGAACAAATAAAGTGCATTACAAATGGGCGCGTAATTGTGTGTGTACTGAGGTCGATACATCTAAAGTTCTTCGTAAGAACTCCCAAACATCCCTGTCTCGAAACAAACTGAAGTGATTCTGAATAATCATGAAACTTAAGTTTGCTAGATTTATTTATGCCAATTTATACATGTTATTTCAATTTTTAGATGGAATACCTTAATAGAATAATTCAACTAAGCATTAACCTATATTAAGTTTTAGTTTAGAAATTTAAATATATGTTTGTTTATACTCTTGGAGTCACCTTCTGATGTGAATATTGTTGAACGAGTAATCAGTGCAAACAATTTCGTAATGGTTGGGCACAGCTACAATAGAAATTGTTACGAGATGTTTAATATGGCATTTACACTGTTCATACACTTGAACTAATATTTGCTACGTAACATCGACGTACACACTAGTGTAATTAAATATGAATTCTCGGAATTTCATGGAATTATAATAGTCGTTAGGAGTAAGGTCGTCTGCACAAATACTCGGTTCACTTAGTTGGTTGAGTGTGGTTCCATTTTACATTTAAAAAAACGATTGTACATATCTAAGTAATTCTCCTTTATAATATACAGTATTTGAAATAAATGAGGGCTACTATATAATCAAGAATTTTATTCGATTAATAACGAGAATTTAAATTATAGTCATTAGAATTGAATATACTAAACAATAGTGACAAAGATTTATCGAGAGTAATGGATAAAGATTTATAAAATGCACATGATCAGACTACTAGAACTAATTAAATTATCACCACATCATTCTGTAAGAAACCCACCGCAGGCTCATAGGTCACCTTCTGTAAGAAGGTATGGGTAAAAGTCGTCACGTCAGCCCACGACGTATTGGTGATTACAAACTCCGAGAAATTCACAATTATATTTTCCCACATTCGGCGATACTACAAAATCATTTTTTAAGTTCGGCTTTCCTCACGATATTTTCCTTATCATTACATAGTATAAAGCAAAGTCCCCTACCGCGTCTGTCTGTTTGTCTGTTCGCGATAAACTCAAAAACTACTGAACGGATTTTCATGCGGTTTTCACTAGTGGATAACGTGATTCATGAGGAAGGTTTTAGTATATAATTTGTTAAGGTTTTTTTTAATAGTCAGGGCGGGATAGCGTCTGCCGGGCCCGCTAGTATTGTATATTACACTAGCCGAACCATGCCCACTTCGTTGGGCGGTAATACGTAAGCGTGGAATGGTTATTTTAACCGTAACGCAGCGGAAGCCCGGAAAAGAAAAAAAATACCCCGATTTTGCAACATTCTTCATTGCTGCTCCACTCCTATGGGCCTATAACCTTCCCTGATAAATGAGCTATATAACACTGAAAGAATTTTCCAAATCGGACCAGTAGTTCCTGAGATTACCCCTTACAACGTCACAAACTCTACCTCTTTATAATATTAGTATAGATTATATATATTATATTGTGCATATCCTCATATATTATGTAATATCTTTACTATAGAGATGTACACTGTCCGTGAAGTTCATATTTGTCGATGTATGCACTGAAATAGTTGTATGACTTCTGCAATGGTTGTTTATACACAATTTTGTATAATTATCAGGATCCATTATCGATGTATTAAGGAATTCGTTTTGCGTTTATCCATATGTAAATAGGTGAAGATAAAACAGTTCTGTACATTTAGCTACTCTGTTTCTCAAACTTATTCTTTTTAATTATATTTGTTTCGTAGATATTAACCAAGTTATACATCTTTTGGCGCGTTAGGGAAAAATTATGAGAGTAAATTTTTACGATGTGCGCACACCGTCACGAAAACCCGACACCCTGAAGTTAGCTTTAGTTAACATTTTGTTTCTTTGTATAAAAACTTTCAATGTATTAAATACCTTTTTTCTAATGTTGGTGTCGTTTTTTCTACAAACGTAGAATAAGGCGAAATATAAAATTTTTGAAAAAAATTTTTTATCTTGTTACGCCAACGAAGTATAATTTCTAACGCGTGTACATATAAGTACACACACACTTTTTTTAAGTTTCTTTTTGGTCTTACGTCTAGATTCTACAATAATTGTGTAATGCTCAATACAGTTTTACCATTTACAAAGAAAAACAATAATAGTATTTATGTATTTTATTTTAAGTATATACATAGGTTAATTTTATCTGATGTATTTGAAAAAGTAAAATAAACGAGGGGTTTCATGACCGAAATGTAATCACTTTTAGGTATATATTGAATGGCTGTCCTCGGGAATTTATTCGAATCATTTTGTGAGTAATTCGTTTACCCTTATCAAAAGAGCGTTGTGCGTGATGAGAATCGTAACGTTGAGATTTTGAAATGTAATATGTTTTGGTAGCTCTTAATTTTTTTTTTCTAATAAAAATGAGAAACTCCGTTGAATCACAATTTTTGCTTGCACATTAAAGCTTGTGCTTTCTTAATATTGTGTCTATATTTTCATTGTATTTTAATCTAATATTCTATAAACATAAAAAAGTGGGATTTACGGTTATCCGCGCATGATCCAAAAATTACTGGATATATTTCTAACATTTTTTTAAACTTATTAGACACTTGGCCGTTATCTAAAAATAAACTTTATCACGACAGCTTCTTTTAATATATTGAGTTAGTAAAGACTATCTACAAAATAGTTAGTAAATAAACTACCATTTTTATAAGCACTACACGCATTTGGTGTTTTCTTGCCGTATAAAAGTGGGACAAACGGTGTGGTGTTTATGTTTTTTCCTCTGTGACTAAAATATATAAATATATTGTTAAAATAATAAACAACACAGACAAATTTGCGGTATCAACTAATAATAATACATTAATTATCATAAGGTTGATGCAGAATTGCCGGATACATAACATAGCTGGACCAGGGAGGATGGGTCGGGGGATCCATCTTCCCATTGCACAGGTCCGGCGGAAGGAGGAGACGGCCGGTGTGTACCCGGCTGTCTCCTAACAAGACGGGGCCCGGCGGCGGCGATTTCGCTACTGGGCCAACCGCTGGGGCGGCACGATGAAGTCTATAGAGATCTCGTGCCGCCCCAACTATAGCGGCAGACGTACACCGTGGGGTTTTAGTCCGTGCGACTCGGACATAACCCACCCTCTCCCCCGGGAGGGTGGCGTATCCATAAGGGATTTCCCCACGTTAAATAAAAAAGGATACATAACATGGTTTAAATTGTTTCCTTGTTTATATATATGTTATGAAATTATTATAAATAATAATGTTAAATTGTGTATAGTATTTAAACGTAATGTATATTATTTCTATTGATTTGCATAAGAAATAAATGTTACAGTCAAATATACTGTATTAAGTCAGTTATGTTCAAACATGTAAATTACACTTGTCAGGAACGCGTGAGCCACGTAATTATCGCCAATCTTTTGTCCGCTCTGAATATTGACGTTAGTTCAAGCTGTATGATTTCGTCAAGAGTTTAATATAAAACAAAATTAAAATATCGTTATAGGAATCTATAATTGACATTTATTCATCCTTAAAATAGCGGACCCGGCAGACGTTGTCCCGCACTGATTAGAGAAAAATCCTTGACAAATTATATACGTAAACCTTTCTCATGAATCACTTTATCTACTGGTCAAAACTGCACGAAAATCCGTTCAGTACTTTTTGAGTTTATCGCGAACAGACAGACAAACAGGCAGACGCGGTAGGGGACTTTGTTTTATACTATGTAATGATTATCTCGATGTTATGTACATATCTACATTTGTACATACAGATATACAGATCGGTTAAAACTTTTGGCGAGGGCAGTATGATGATTTAAACCAAATCCGTAACTGTTAATATTTCTTGAAATATAATTATTGTTTTCATATAATTACAAAGATCCAATAAGGTATTGTATCTGTTACAAGCGGTTTAAAAGTAATCGCCGTTCAAATCCTATATTTATGGAGCTTATTATTATAAAATTTGACACTTCTATTCATCCGCATTATAACTAAATGAAATAAATCAAAACAATGAAAAGTTTCATTGAAATACCTCTATATTAATTACAATAGTGTGCAAATGTTATTCGTATTAAAACTAGATGGTAAAGTTGTAAAAATATTTTTTTTAAATTAAATATGTATATGTAACCTATAAAATGTAATTTTAATGCAAAAATAATATTGATGTTGTTCCAGGTAATGCCAGCAATCTCGTTTTGTAAAGGGCATCCAATAAAACTTTGATATAGCTTCCTGCTCGTTAGCAAAAAAGTAAGTAAACAGAGTGTTTACTGTTCACATTAATCGAATATTATATGTACTACTATAAATTATAATTAACAACAATTCAAATATAAATTATAATTAAATATCATTTAAAAATTTATGAATTTAATGGTCTGTTGTTTCAGGAAAATATTGTTACGTTCTTAAATAAATTCTGAATAGTATTCTATACACTCTATGCTTTCATATAATTACAAAGCATGCATTATTACTATATATGGTAATCTGAATTTACTCGACGTACAATCTTTCGTACAATGTGCTATGTGAATTAATTTCATCGAATGTTAAGTTCACTTTCTAATATTCTCTTATTTTTTCGATGTTTTTTCTAAAATTGGCAAATAAAAATGTTCGACTTTTCAGTAACAATAAAAAACGAATCTACGTTCCTCAATATATCATTGTGTTTCAATGCAAACAAAATATTTGATAAAATATCTTGTACTAGCTTCGGAAAATGTCTTTGCCTTCAATTGTTTCTTTTAGGGACACATGATTTAGTTTTTGGTTTAAATTATATAGTAGACTCATTTTTACCAATAATATGTTCATAGTGTTTGTACATTAGCTATTTTTGGAATACGATAGCAAAGCACTTGCAGTTCCCTGATGCTAAATCGTGCCTGCAACCCGTAGATCGTTATAACCAAAGTCAGATAGAACCGCAGTTTTAATGAAGGCAAATAATATTAGTCTGCTACTTCTGGAGACAGGAGAAAGGCCTCGTATGCCATTTATTATTGCTTCCTATTATGCCGGCTAATTTTAATTTTGGTTATGTTATAGTCTTTAATTTTTTGCTGTGATCTATTGTGCAGGATTAAATAGAGTGTGGTTAGCATATAAAGTACAAAGGTATTAATAAAATAATATAACGTTCCGCCATTTTATACGGTAATGGGTAAATTATGAATGTCATGTATTACTAATCTGTGTATAGTTATTCTGTACTATCTGTGTTACCTTTTCTGTAGTGTATATACAGAAATGTCGGTAAGTGATCTCGTAAGTTCGAGTGAAGGTAATCAGGCAATTTAATGTCACTTGTAGATTTACTTGTACAGTTTGGCCTTGCACGGACACTTAGTGTAACTTAAAAGTGAATTGTTGTGAAACAAAGATCGGTATTTTTAATACTTTCGAAACTGTTTAAGTAAGCGATGTTAAGATAAAATGAAAAAAAAAGGCTTAAAATAATAAGTTTGAACTGTATTCTTCGCGATGTTTTAAAATTTCATACAACAATTGGTATGAAACGAGACCAAATTAACAGTGGTAAAATACATAACAAATACGGAATTTCTTAATATTCTATGCTATTACCAGTATACGTATTTGGAAGAAACAATTATCATATCTCTAATACGGTTTTCACGGTAAAAGAGCCACAGTAAATTAGTGATATTTATTTTCCTTATTATCATTGTAACTAGAATGTTCTAAATAATAAACAGTTACGTGTAGTTCCAAAGATAAGTGGTAGTACGTATTGAGTTAACATATTTTTGATTGTAAATATACATAATTACACATAAGGTCATTGAAATAAAGTATATCAGCACTAATATTCCCGCGATTACACATGTTTTATCATATTAATTACCTAATTAGCTTTTTACACTATGACAAAAAATATAAGAGTATTTAAAATGATATACCTAACTGTACTATATTTTATGTTAACATCATTTTGCGATTAATTTTTCTTTGGTCTTGTTATCCTTTGCCTGGATATGGTTTTATGGACTGGATTAATTATGACTGAGTTACATATACTATAATATAAAAAATATTTGTTTTTGTGTACTTTTGAATCCTGAGCTATAATATTTTCCATAGAAAAATCGTTTTTCAATGACAATTGCTCCCTCTTCAATTGAAATTGCATATCCCCGATTACCACTGCAACACGTGATATGAACATATTTTTGATGTGAAACTCATGGAAGTACTTTGAAATTTGAATCGGAAATTTTTTTGTGTGTTAAAAATGGTGGGGGTAAACACTGTGTTGGTTAGAGTTCGAGTAGAGTAGAAAACACCGGTTCTCGTCGAAGTTAAGCAACGTCGGTCGCGGTCAATACTTGGATGGGTGACAGTCTGGGAACACGCCGTGACGCTGGCTTTTTGTTAAAATTTCGTTATAGGTGTGTTATTAGTACCCAAAAAAAAATAACAACGCATAATGTATGAAGTATCGCAACATAAAATTAAGCATTACTATGTTGTGATCAAGTAACATTTAATCTGAGGTTATGAGAAGTTACTCCTAACGAAGATTGTACTAACTGTGGATAAGGAAATCGGTATCCACATAATCAATTCTGGGAAGTTTTCAGAATGTACCTTTAAATAATAAATAAATAAATAAGGGGAGAAGAGTGGGAAGGGGAGGTGGGCCAATCGACAAAAGCCTCCTCCAACATTTTCCTTTCTTTTCTTTCGTGAGCCACTCTGTTCCACATGACTCCTGCCACTTTTCGGGTGTCGTCATCCCAGCGTTTCTACGGTCTACCTCTCTTTTTTTTTCTTACCTTTAATAATTTAAAATTACGGGGTTAGATAATATAGTGAGGATACTGGGACTTACTGGGACAAAATCATTTGGGGGTTGCTTGTATTATGGTATGGTGGTAATTCTTGTGCCTTCTCTTTAGACGAGATTCCACCCAGCACTGGGACGTCTACAGGCTAGTATTATTCTACGCATTCTATTTACTTCCTCGTCCATCAATAAATTGTGTAGTACGTAAATTGTTTATTATCTAACTTTTATTTAGAACAGATTAGTTGTTGTCCACGGTGTCATTCTCGTATTAATGTAGGTTTGATCTATACCTCCCGAACAATACTGTATTTCTCAATAGTAAGCAAAAAGTACACTGTGTTCTTTTATGTACCGCTGACAGAGTACATGTAATCTCATGTTAATCAGTTGAGCCGTTAGTGCGTGTAAGCGTGAAACAAATGAAGAAACTCATACTCTTATAAATAATATAATACTAGCCGGCACGGTGAACGTTGCCCCGACCTGATAATATAAAATTGTTTGAAGTTAGACATATGCTGTCGCTGACTTTTTTGTAGGCGTTCTTAAGCTCTACAAGTTTTCTCTAGAACTTAATCATATATCTCTCATCGTTAAGGCAGCGTTCATAAGAAACATTTTTGTTCGACCGTTTTTTCTACGACTTACTTTGTAAATCCGACTACCACAAAAAAGTCTTCATTTCTCGGGTTAATATATAGCCTATGACACGTACACATAATGTGGCTTTCTATGGGTAAAAGCCTTTTCAAAATCGGTTTAGTAGACTGGAGATTACCCCCTACAACGTCACAAACTTTACCTCATTATAATATTAGTGTAGATTATAATATTACTATAGATTAGTTAGGAATTCTGGAAAATGAGTTTTTAAGCCCTGAACATTTGGACTATTTTGGCATTGTATACACATATAAGCTAGAGTGGCCATATAAAATCAGGTGCTCTTTATACATTATACTACTTAATAACATAAAAAATGAGCCCTACAAGTGGGAAGCTTTAATGTCAATAAAGGTTAAAACTGTACACGTAAAGGATTATCACCGAGTCTGACGTCGTTAAGTCCTACGCGGCCGATCAGGAGAGCACTCGAGCTCTCTTAACTCTCCATAGAATGCTAATGTGACTACGTTTCTGTTGAGACAGGATAATTATCTGATATGATGTAAAGATAATTTAGTGTTAACGTGCGTAGATATATTATCTTTCGTCTGAATTAAACCATGTAATAATTTTTTTACAACATAAATATATGTATATATTAATTTTTCTTTGCAACGAAATTGTACTACGGATTTCTTCAAAATCAAAAAATCTTTATTCAATTTAGACCCTAAGAAGGCGCTTAGGAACGTTAAAACCGTCGCCCATTTTGGAAAACAACCCAGTCATTGAGAAGAATCGACAAGAAACTCGATCTGGTTTACCTTTTCATCATACATATTTTTACAATCATAAATATTTGTATTCGGTTTTGGTGAATGCACAGAGAGGAACGTCATTTCCACATGTTAACATCGTTCATATATTGATCCATCCTATAATAGCCTTTAGATATTAAAACTCGCTTCACATGGTGTTTGAACACACTATCCGGCAAATAATGTGGTTTAGGACTTTTTTATAGGATATAACACCATTACCTACAAAACTGTTACTCATCCTGGTGAGCCAGAAACATGGAATTATCAATTTCTCAATGCTATTAGTACTTAAATTATGTCGATCTTCTATTAAGATAAGTTAATATAATTATTATTTTTAACTTCATTGATTGTATTTCATATTCATTAATGATTCTAAAGTTGAATACTGTTGCAATTTATAATGTGAAATATATACTCAAGTTTAAAAATATCTCAAAGGATTTTTGTTAAGAAATGTTTTTTACTGATAAATTTCCGTCTACATGAAAGTGGAATGTTACAAAGAGTCTAATGTGAAATATATACTCAAGTTTAAAAATATCTCAAAGGATTTTTGTTAAGAAATGTTTTTTACTGATAAATTTCCGTCTACATGAAAGTGGAATGTTACAAAGAGTCTAATATCGTTTATACTATACAATTTATTTTTAAGCTATGCTATTTGTCGACGTGGGTGATTAGTATATAAAACACGAAAATAGCATAAATAGAGCACGATAGATAACACCTTCGGCAGTGAAAATTATGAAAGTAAATCTAATATGAAAATTATATGGTAAAATCACATTTGTACTTTGTTATTCATATTAAAGAACTAGCGGGCCCGGCGGACGATGTCCCGCACTGATAATAAAAAAACCTTGACAAATTATATACCAAAACGTTCTTCATGAATTACTTTATCCACTGGTGAAAACCGCATGAAGATCCGCTCAGTAGTGAGTTTATCGCGAACAGACAGACAGACAGACAGACAGACGCGGTAGGGGACTTTGTTTTATACTATGTAATGATATTAAAAAAATACTAAGAAATAGTGAAACAAAATAATTTTGATTAAAAACTTTTATTATTTGCAATAGAAACATATTTCAATAAGATTGAATTTTAGGACATATCGAGCTGATGGTCAGTCTTTAATTCAATTGCAACATAGATGGAAACAATGAAGCTATGAATAGAAGCTATAAAAATAAATTTGAGATGTCAGCTTCAAGAGACTCTACCACGCTGCCTATGCTCACAAAATTAATTAAATTTCCCATGTCTCACTCAGTTTTATAACAAATCATTCGCGGTCCAGGCTGTAATAGAACTCATTTCCTTCTGATCTTAGGCAAGCAAAGTCTGTCACAATATTTAAAAATTTGTTCATCGATATTACCTCACGTTGACCTAGTGTAAGATGTTTTACTGCGTTATTTATATATTTATTTTTACCTGTACCTGTATTTATTTTTTGTATTTTGCGTGTATTTTATATAGCCATCGAGTATTTTGAAAATGTAATGTCTTATAAGGTTTACCTGTAAGAGATCGCCTTAAGCGATAAGGACGCCTAAATGTACACGTTTACTGTATATTGCTGTTTAATTTTTGTATACTTTAGGGTGTGCAGTAAAGAATTTATTATTATTATTATTAATCTATCGGTTGATAGGTAGAACATAGTAGAAAAATATTGTGTCCGATTAGATAGCAACCGTAGTAGACTCAGTTTAACTTCTATAATTAGATAAGTTTAGGCTGGTGTATATGCGTGGTGTAAATAGTAATCAACGATGAAAGTGGCATTAGCACCTTACTGCTTCTCTCTTTGCTTTCCAATTAGTATAGAGCACTTTGTTGCAAAAAAAAATATAAAAGACTACCAAGGACTTTTCTGTGGTTAGCCATGGTTCAAAATATTACATTCATCGGCTGGCTTTACACTCCTCAACCGGCTTTAGACCACTCTAGAAATACCGTCTGTATGTCGAGTACTTACAAACTCTCACCCTCCTTGCCCTTTTGTTGGCACATAATTAATTGTAGTCATTAGAAGTTTCCAGTTTAATTTATACTATAATAATAGTAGTACAATAGTTATTCTGCGCCTGTTATTTCAAGACACTGAATATCATAGTTCACTTACTATGCAAATGAAGAATAGGTTTATACTTCTTGAAGTTACTATGACCTTCTTTTAAATATTTTTTGATATTAACTTTTAGTATTCGAAAAGTATTTTCATTAAATGGATTATCATATTTTAGTATTTTAAAATTAAATTATCAGATAATTAAATAGTAAGCGGTCTTATCGATTTTAAACTAAAGCAATAAAGTGCTTTATAATGGATTTAAAACGTATTAGAAGTACCCGCTACATACTGTCTATTACAAGTATATATTTCTTTCCTGTTCAAACAAAAACATATTGGTTGTAGACATAATTACACCGTTACACACTAGATCGTTGTTCTGTGTAGGTGTTCTGTAATAGGCAATTGACACAACGGTTCTGTGAGCCAGCGGAGTAATGCGGTTAATTCTCTAAACTCGGATCAATTACTCTTCATACTAAAAGTGTTCAAAGGTTCCGCTAAATAAATGATTGTTGACTTTTTTAACATTAAACAATTGAATAGGTTTTTAGAGAACTATACCAGCGTAGTTCAGTGGAAAAACTCTAATGTATGAAGTGATATATTAAAAAGAATTGAGATTATAAAAATCGTAAAAAAAATTGTAGGTGGTAGAACCACGCTGTAGCTATTACTGGTTTCAGCATGAATAGGTCGGCTTGCCCGGGGTACTACCACCCGACCCACAGAAACACGGACGCGAAGTAACAGTGCTTGCATTGCGAGCCGATCCATTCACGCTGAAACCAGTAGTAGCTTCAGCGTGGCTCTACCACCTACAAAAACCTTTAGATTTACACAGCGCTTTGAAGCGACATCTAATCATTATTTATAAATTGCACACCAAAAGAGTAATTCAAATTTCTATAGTTTTTGCTGGTGATTCTAGGTTTTGATTCTTTGCTCCTTATTGTGTCATCTTGGGGCTTTGAATAAGTTACTTTGTGGATAAATAACTTTTTTGATTGATGTTTTCTACAGTGACAAGGACGATTTGGCTAGACACTTTTTTTTCTCGAACTGACTACGCTATTGGCCTGGCAAGGCTTTAACTGCTTCACCAGACTACAGACTAGACACTATTTTTTTAATAGAAAAGTATGGGGAATATCTGCAGTAATAAATGCTTTAGTTGGTTATACCTTGTCACTAAATATGATAAAATTAATGCATATGCAGTTATAAATAATAAATGTATGAATTATTCAGGACAATATTTCTATTTAAAATTTGTTGTTGACCGTTATTCTCAACAACAATATCTCACAAACATATACGTAACTTTTCCTAGAAAAGTCGTAAGAAATATATTCCATTTTCAATTTCTTACTGCCGTTATGATATTGTTAAATTAATTAGAAAAGCAGAATTTCTATTTAGTTTCATAGATCCTTGGAATTCTGGCAAGGAAAAACGATTACTTATTACAAAAAGTATATTGTCTGCGATTTTAATTTATGAGAAATGATTGTGGTAGTTCTTTAAGAAAATATTTCGTATGTATTTATACTTATTTCACGTTTTGCTTTACTTAACACTATTAATTTATAGCATAGTCGTTTAAAATAAATAACATGGTTGACTTTAAGCGTCTCAGAGGAAATTTCTCGAAATTCAACTCCTAAATTGATTAAAAACATTTTTTTGGTTCAATTTGTTCACGAAACAGACATTTTTAATGATGTCATTCACATTTATAAATAAATAATTTTAAATACTAATTGACTCACATAATTAACTGTGAATAAAATTTGTAATTATATTATTCATTATCATTTACCTTATTAGCGCATATTATATAATCATGCACTTAATTACAAGTAAACTAAATTGTCATGGAATAAAAGCTGCGTTATTGAAGTTTGCCTCAATTTACATAGTCATCTGACCTTATGAGTTAGCCAGGATACAGTTAATTACCCTCGGGTATTTAATTGGCTAGTTTCGCAGGAGTCATTATTAATTAAAAATATAATAGTTAAAAACACAATATCCTGTATAATGTACTCTGACCATTAACGATGGGATAAGCAATGATGTTTGAACGTTTGTTCGAATCCTTGCGAATGACCTGGAGCTTTTGGTGACGGAAAACATTGTGAAGAAACCTTGGCGTGGTGGCAGGACTATTGCTAAGCTCGCCTGGCTTTTTTTTATTGTAGCACGGCAAAATGACTGCACTGTGCCTGATGGTAAGCATAGTACAATCCAAAACCAATGGCGACCACCGAGTGAGACAGTATCCATCGCCGGTAGCCGCTGTCATGCCGGCCTGCGAAAGGCTGGATATGCACAGGCTGATCCCGAAACGCGACCCACAGAAGCGAATCACTATGACGGGCTTTTTCGCCATATACATGGTGGTTGTGACCCAGTCAGGCTGTAAAACCCTACCACCCCGCTTTCGCTATTGCCTCGTTCCGTATTCAGCAGGGTACACCACGTGCAGATAAGGTTGGCTTGGATGTCTCAAGTGCTCGACACCCCTTACACCCCATTCGACACCTCTTACACCCCTAAGTTTAAGTGAAGAATTTATCGTCAAGCATCTATAGGTGTGTTCCAGCACTTGCATTTGAGAGCTAGTTCCCTTCTAGGTTTAATGGGTTTGCCATCTTGGACCACTTCGTCATTTAACATCAATTCAGATTGTGGTAAAACGCTAAAATCTATAAAGTATAAAATAAAACGTATATCGCGTGTAATAATATCCTTAATAGTGGCATACATTTAGAATGTGACGTAAAATTTAGTTCAACAGCAAAAAAGGATGCGTTTTAAAGAAGTATAGATACCAAACTCAATTAGCCGGTTTTAGTTCAGTAAGTGGTAGAGCCACGCCGAAGCTATTACTGGTTTGAGTATGAATGGGTCGGCTTGCCCGAGATAGTACCACCCTCTCCCAGAAACACCAACGTGAAGTAATAGTGCTTCCATTGTTGTGTTTCGTTTGGTCAGAGAGAGCGCCGGAGGCACCAAACCCATTCCCCTTCCCTTGTCTCTCTCCCCTCAAATTGTCGAGTAGTTAATAGTATTACAAGTCCCTCCTCCATTTCATTTTTAGCAACCAGTCCCCTAGCAGACTATTACTGCCATTGTCAAGTGAGTATCGATATTACAAGTTTCTTGATATAATTTCAATGAACTAACAAGATGGTGGCCATCTTGTTAGAACTCTCCAGGGAGTTTTTGTGGCATCTCAGAATTCATGGTCTGTGGCATTATTTTCCATTCACTTGACTTATGCACAATAAAAAAACTATACTACATAAAACACCACCAATTTTACACAACATAGAGTCAAGTAACACAAGATTATGAATAAGAAATAAAATTCAGGCCACATGACAGACCAAGATCCCGCCAAAAACTCTAAAGAAGCTTTCACGTCAAAAAAACAATTGCCGGATGTATTTCAGCGCGTCACTTTAAAACGGATGCTCCTACCTCGCTAATTATTTATTTTTATTATTGCCAACCAATTTTCTAATAGATTATTTTTGCTATTCTCGACTAGGTTATAATGATATTACAAATTTCTTGCGATCATTTCAATGAACTAATAAGATGGTGGCCATCTTGTTAGAACTTTCCAAGGAGTTTTTGTTGCGAATCCATACTCCGTGGTATTATTTCCCGTCCACTCCGCTTGTGCACAATAACCAAACTATATTACGTAAAATAACACCAATATTACAAAATATATAATCAAATAACACAAGATTATGAATACAATATAAAAATCCACTATACGACATTCCAGGATACCGCCAAATACTCGCCACAGACTTCATGAGAATATTGGATTTATCAAATCATGTACAGACTCTATGGTTCTTTTTGCGGGTCGCGTTTCGGGATCAGTCTGTGCATATACAACTTTTCGCTGGCATGACAGCGGCGACCGGCGATGGATAGTGTATCACTCGGTGGTCGCCATCGTTTTTGGATTGTACTGTGCTTACCACCAGGCATAGTGCAGTCATTTTGCCTTGCTACAATAAAAAAAGGGGGAGTAAGTAATGTAAAGGAATTAGTTATATTTTTTTACACGCACTCTTATACCCTAAACGCCTTAATGGACACTAGATTATGAATAAAATATAAAATCCACTAAATAAAAGACTAAAATCCCACTAAAGATGCCGTTTAATTTATTACGACAAATTGCTACTCATAATAATAATACTAAGTAATAGAATACATTTCAATCATTTTTAGAAATGTCTGTCTGTCTGTTTGTATGGACACTCATCACTGATAAAGTACTGGGTTCACAATAAATCCGCAGTAAATCGTAAAGCATATCCTCGGTGGTAACTTAGTGTTTGTTTCACTAAAATCGGTTCACTCTTTAAAAAGTTATTGTAGTTTTAATGACGACGCGGCGTAAGTACGCGAGAATAGTAGACAGGTAAATGGACTTAATACACTCAGATGACTTTATTAAACATTGTTTTTTACATACGGTTCCATGCAATGTTAAACTAAGAGGGGACTGGCTTTCAAGTGCAGCGGCCGGAATACACTCATAAGTGCTTGACGACAGATTTACAACTTGACGTTTATAGTTAACTAGACGGTTATAGATAAAGACCTATGTTATTATGACCTAGTTATAAGTATGCAGAACGTTTATGTGTATATTATTCACTGAACAATTTATTACAACAACCGTTTCACGCTCATTATAACAGCAACTAATAAAACTTTTTTTTGTAGCTCGGCAAAAACAATGGCGACCACCGAGTGACACACTATCCGTCGCCGGTCGCCACTGCCATGCCAGGCCGGCAAAAGCAGGATATGCAGTCGGATCCCGAAACGCGACCCGCAGAAGCGAATCACTGTGACGTGGTTTTTCGCCATTACATGGTGGTTGCGACCCAGTCAGGCTGTAAAACCCTACCAACCCTTTCGCCATTGCCTCGTTCGTTATTCAGCAGGGTGCAAATGAGGTTGGCTTGGGTGTCGTAAACTCTTATGATGTTATTCGACACCCCTAAATTAAACTTACGAATTTATAAAAGTTTGACGTATTACTTAATGCTACTAATCCTTTAATAGCAAATTTCTAGATACAATCTACAATACTGTTTTGTATATTAATATCAATTTTAGTTTCTGCTACACGGCGCTTCTAGTAAGCAGGTAGTATATGAATGGAAAGTTTGCAAGTTTGGACAAGTTACCTTGCGCCTAAGTGAAGCTTGTTTATAATTCTGTTCTCGGGTGGTTTGACCTTTGAAACTTTCATTTGTCTGTTACTATGGAACACGTTTGTTGGGGCTAATTATTAACACGCCATTACTTAATGGCTTTCGATGTAAGCTTGTATGTGATAATTAAATAGGTGAAATCTATATTCATTTAAAATCAACGTTTCTTTTGCGACTTTGTTTTCGTCTGGGTTAATTATGGGTTGCCTTTAATTTTAGTCATTTTTCTTTTATCTTTAGTTATTAATAAACTCCTATACCTAACTTTTTATTAATTTGACGTTGCATCTGTTAAATTCATTACTGCTTAATACAAATGCAATGCAAACGCATGATGATATATATCATGCAATAGCCTATATAATATTTGGAAAAGTATCTGCCTGAAAAGTTTTGTTCTAATTACTTGAGCCATTTCCCAAGCTTACATAAATAACAGACGATTCTATTTTATTTATAGACAAGGAAGAATGGAAATATCATTGTCATAAAGTCTTACTAAAATACCTCGTCCGAGGTAAAAAAAACCCGACGTCAACATAAGAACACGCTATATATGATGGATAAGAAAAACTAAAAAATGGGAAGTACGCGCAATTAATGCAGAGTTAGTTACGTACATTTGAACGGAAATGAGGGGGCACCGCACTAACAACCGACATGGTCTTTCCTTGATTATATCATAAACCTACTTCGTTACTAAAATATACATTTTATTTAATATCATACGGTTTAAATGATATTTATTTAGACCATTATATCCTTGTTATATTCCCAAACTTATATTTGCTCGCAGCTTCGCACGCCTTTTTCCTCTGGTATTTTCTTCCATGCTATTATTTAGTACTAGCTAACCCGTGCAACTTCGTCTGCACCAAATCGGTTATCACCGGTTTAATTGTATTTTTAAACGCGAAAAATTTTAATAAACCTAAAACGCGATTGCAGCCACACCTACAGTTTCCAATTGTGAATCCAAACAATCAAGGGACTCACTCAAACATATACCCAGATGGTATGTGAGAAATATTTTAAAATAAGCCGTTCGTAAACTAACACGTACAACCCGTTCGTAGCATCATCTACCGGGTTCAATTAGGATAAAAACTAACCTACATATATTGGCGGTAATGTAAATAAAAAACTTGAGGGACCCCCAGTTGGAACGAAGTTCCTTTCCCTTTTTTGTAGACGTTTACTGTATAATTAGTATAGTTTACATTATAAAATATCAAATTAATAGAGATTTGGGGGGGG
>MU159829.1:893616-909903 GCA_015888305.1 Antheraea pernyi | reverse complement strand
TAATAGTTTCAGCGTGGCTCTACCAATCATTGTGGTATTGGTATTATTTTAGTATTTTATAGGACTTTGTTAGACATATAGGACGTTCAATTTGCACTATTTTACTTGTAAGTTCCCCCCTGTCATTATTTGATACGAGCTTGTCAATACACCAGAACCAACGACTATGTGCCACCTAGCGGGAGAAATAAGCAGTGTACCTCCCCATTGAAGTAATGTTTAAAATACTTTATTACAAAAGTGTGTCCAAGCAGTCTCTAGCTAAACATCTAATTTAAGTTTTTTATGCAAGCATCTCTGAATAGCATTCGTTCAATTCAATCTCATCATTCAAAAACGTTCCATTACATACACATATTTTGCAAACTATTTCAATTTATGAATAACATTTTTGATCAGATCTTTACTAAGAAAATGTATTTATGATACGTTAAATTGGTTATCGTTATTGTGATATTTTAGTAAAAGAATACGATGTATAAAATAAACAGAATAAGCAATTTATATATTACGTCAAATTGCGTAAGATGGAACAACAGTATAATGACAGATTAAATACACTGTCATATGTCAATAGTGTCAAATAGTAGTAATTATGATTTACTTGTGAATGTCTGAAATTGTTTAATTTGTTTACTTCTTCCAAATTAATTATACCCACGAAATCCATAACCTCCTATGAAATTTCTTTTGCCAGCATAAGTATAGAAATACATTTAATTACAACAATAGAATAAGAACCGTCAATTTAGACAAGTGTTAGAGAGTATTTAAATTAAAATAATGTCCATCTGTGAACGAGGGTAAGATATTCTTTTGTGATCAATTTTTTTTGTTTTGTAAGAATCAGGGCGTATTTAACTGTTTTTGTAATAACACGGCTATTGTTTCATATTCTTTAAACTTCAACATTATGTTTACCCGATCACCATAAAAGTTGGTACACTAAAGTGTTTTTCATGAAATTTTTTATCCTATTATTTTTACTATAAATCGCCACCAGGTGGCGCTCTACAAAAAGTTCTGTACGGTTTATCTGAAACATGTAAATTGGTATGGATATTTACATTTGGTCTAAAAATGTATTTTATGAATATTATCATAACTACATAAAAAAGTGTTTTAAATTATGTCCATATCTGTCTATAATACTCGACTTTTGATCCAGCACGTCGGGAAAGGCACCGAGATAGTCGGCTAAATAAGAACTGTCAACTTAGACAAGTGTTAGATAATATTTAAATTAAAATAATATCCATCTGTAAACAAGGGTAAGACACTCTTTTGAGGTCAAACTTTTTTTAAAGTTTTCAATACGTATTTAACTTTTTTGTAACAGCTCGGTTGTTATCCAGTTGTATACACTTACCATATGAAGTCCAAACAAGACTTTGCTCATCGCCACGATCCTTTCAACCGTGTCGTCGATGATCTTCGCTTTGTTCTCGGAGGCCTCGAGCGTGATGTTGGTCTTGCTTTTGGATCCGAGCTTGCTGTAGAGATAGTGTTGCCAGGACATCTCGTCCGCCGGGTCTATCTTATCGGGTAGCGTCAGTTGGGTCTTCGCGAACTCGGCTACGTCATGTTCGGACATTTTCTGGAAACAAAAATACCAAACCCCACTGAATACTTCAGAGAAACAGTAAATATAATTTGGATTGTAAATAAATAAATATATAATTTTATTGGTGTTTCACTATTGGAATAAAAATTCTTGAAATGTCCTTTTTCATTGAAGTGAAAACTATTTCAGGCGCGTTGAACGGTATTATTGGCAGGATAAGAACGTATGATTTCGCGTAAGCAACATGCTAGTAGCGTGACCGACCGTATTGCGCTTGCGTGGCTTGCGTCAGACTAGCGACGGGTACTATAGCAGCCTGTGTACATTTAATATTGATATTTTAGTATTGAGCTCGTGCAGCCTAACATTTGTTTGATTAATTAAATAAAGTGTATAGGAATGTATATAATTATTGTTCGGAGCGCCAATAGATGTGAAAACTTACTTTTTTATGTCATAGCAGGCTAACGAACAGGTGGGTCACCTGATGTTAAGTGATCACCACCGTTCATAGACACTAACAACACCAGGGGAGTCGAAAGTGCGTTGCCAGCCTATCTTTGGGGGAAAGGGAGGGAGGGGGAGGGGAGGTGGTCCTCCGACACTCTAGACTAATGTTAATAATTAAAATATACGGCAGTTGTTCACTTCTGTCGGTAGGTCTTATAACTGCCGCGACGTTTATTTTAATTTTCTTAATACTATTCAACACAACGAATAACTTTAACAAATTTTTGTATTGTAGGTGTATATGAGTATATATTTGTAAACATATTTATTCAGGCTTAATCATAAGATATATCGGAAGAAAGTTGGTCATGGTCAAATTTACCATATAAAATAATAATATCAAAACAAATACTAATAAATAGCAAAGAGAACCTAAGTTAAAGTTTGTTCTAAGACTTTCAAAAGTGTGGATAAAAACCTAGGTTCAATGACCAGTATAACGAAATGTGTGAGGAGCGACCCGGGGGTAGTAACCTTCGATAATAATACGGTATTGCCATTTTTATTCGCACTTCGAAACATTGTCTTTTGTTGGTTGGTCGTTGATCTCGCGTTCTTTCACGCTTCACTCAACACGGCTCCATCGGTCACTGACACTGTCAGCTACGTGGCCACGCATGTAATTGAATAGAATTTTTGTATTTCTCTTGCTAATTAGGTCAAATAATAAGCACCTATCAATAATGTGGTATATACAGCGCGACTGGTTAGTCGCTAGCAATAATTTTACAGGACAACCGTTAAGTCTATTCTCGTTCTAAATCAATTTTAAAAAATAGATACTTAAAATTTGACCTAATTATCTCGAGAAAGACAAAATTGATATACATAACATTAGATGATTTACGCAAAAACGAACTGGTGCAATAAATTAATTACGCCCTGCCGCGTACTCCGGCACCTCGACCCGCGTCTCGCTTCTCATTATTCGACCGTGCGACGTTCCCACGATAAGCAATTATGTAACGATTAACCTTCAAAGCGCCCCTTTAAAATTGTTCGTTGAAGTTAGTTAGGCGTCCCCATTATTCGACCGTGCGACGTTCCCACGATAAGCAATTACGTAATGATTAACCTTCAAAAGCGCCCCTTTAAAATTGTTCATTGAAGTTAGGCGTGATTTTTTTACGTTAAAAATATCGTTCCCATACTTTTAAGAGTTTTAAAACAAACTTTAACTAAGATTATCTTTGTTGTTTATTAGTATTTGTTTTGATATTTTGTATGTTACACGTGACCATGAACTACCATAGGATTAAACATTTACCAGGTATATGAACTTTAGTTACCTTCAAGAATCTGTCCTTGCAGTGCTGCACGAGCTCCTGCTCCCGACCGGCGAATAGGTTCAAGCCGACAGGCAGCAGCCGCTTGAGGCACGCCACCATCAGCGACGCCTGCACCTCCTTGTCCTTGTCGCGCTTCTTGTCGCGGTGCTTCTTCTTCTTCTACAAACGTGTCACACAATTCATTCATTACTAACATATTTACAAATGATCTGTGAATCATATATTATTTATTCATAAAGAAATCAACATCTAGTTAGTTCTTATTTTACACTAATGAGCCTTCCTCGATAAATGGGCTATCTAACACTGAAAAATTTTTTCAAATAGAACCAGTAGTTCCTGGACCTTCCAGTTTTATAATATTAGTACAGATATACAGTTATTACTATGTTGGTTTAGCCAAGAGATTTCCTTTCCGTCACATATTAATTTCAATAAATATGCATCCCTAACAAAATAATAAATAAAAATCAATTGCGTATCACTTCACAACGGCTCTACCTATTTGGCTAAATATTTTCTGCTGTATTCCTAAAATACAGGGCAAAGTTTCTACGAAAAAAATCGTGCCGAAAAATGAAAAATTCAGTTAAAATAGATCTATATAAAAAGTACGTATATGGCTAATTCTTTTATGTTTTCTTTGTAATTGTCAGGAGGCGAGTTGTATGAAACAAAATGTTTAAAAATCGCACGAAAAAGTGAAAATAACTGAAGTGAAGAAAATTCATATAAAAAAGTGAGTGAGAGAGACAGAAATATAGAGTGAGAACTTGAAGAATATTCACAAAATAACAGATTAACGTTTAGTTCCCATTATATTTCCTTACATGTTCCGATTGTAAAACAAAGAATTGGTTATATCTAGTTTGTCAGTACACTCGCGCTGTCAACTAGTAAATATATAGCAATGAATATTATAGTACACTGCTGTTATAAAAATAAATGATTTGGTTTTACATTTTAACGAATAAACATAAAAATATATTTTATTAAAATCTTACACCTATATTGTCATATAACATCACATTTATAATATTAGTTGTTAATATATACACATTATTTACATAAAAGAAATACGTATATTTATTGAAGTGAAACTTCTTAAGCCGCATAAGGGGTAAAAATTTTACAGATGTAACGTCACGCAGGTATGCAACGGAAGTGACGTCATTTGCAGTAAACGCAGATTTTTCATCTAATTTTTTTTTTCTATTTTTTTATTATTATTTTCTATTTTTTTTTACTATTTTCCTAAAGTTTTAGATTTTTATAAATATAAACAAGACTTATAAATTATTTCGCCAAAGAAGTTTCACTTCTGACATGTGTACTTTGTACGCACGCACTTTTTTTTATTTATAAACTGTTAAGAAAAAGCTGGTCATTTGTTTAACTAACATGGGTTACAGACGCGAAAGAAGTTGGTAAACTTTAATAAACTTTTAATGAACTCCAATAAGTAATGAATTGTTGAAACATAATTATGTATAGTTTTACAGTTGATTATATCAAATTCATCTCAGTAGCAATGTATACGCAAGAATCGCTTACTCAAGTCCTCGATGCAAGTATTGTATTGTAGGTGCCTTAGTGTGAAAGGGGAACGAAATAAAAGCAGTTTAAGCGAAGTATACCTTGACAGTAGATAAGCCCAAAACAACATGTATACTACATGAAATTAATACATACTCGCACCTTGCCACCGCTCTGCGGTGTGCCATCTACCACGGCAGTCACGCGCCGCGTTGCCGTCGGCATTATGAGAACCTTAAATAAATTCACTTTCCTAAATAATATTGAAAGAAGTTAGTTACCTACAGATTCTAGAAACAAATGTAACTTTCTTAAATAACGTTAAAGAATATTGCCTACTGATTCTAGAAATAAATGTAACTTTTCTAACATTTAAATAAGTTTTTTTCAGATCCGAGGAATAAATGTGGCTTTCCTAATATTTAAATAAATTGTTTGCAGATTCGAAAAGTAAATGTAACCTGCGAAAATAAACTCTAAGTGAGTCAGTTGCTGATTCGAGAGATAAATGTAACTTTCCATAATAACATTTAAACATATTACTTTCAGATTCTAGAAACAAATGTAACTGTCCTAAATAACATTTAAATAAGTTACCTCCTTATTCGAAAACAATGAAAAAAAAACGTATAGAAACTAATTATATCGAGAGTGAATTATAATATCTTATTAGGTACTAACCATATTATCGATCTCATTGGCGGAAATAAAGTTTTGTTCCTCTTTCAAGAAGTATTGACTCTTCGACCAAATGTTAAATATCTCTGCCACGTGATTGTACAATTCTTCGGCCTCTGTGAAACGTATAAATATGTAGTTCATATGAATGTCCTTCTTATACCTACAATTATCAGGGGCACATTCTTATCTTACAACTAAACTCAAATTATGTATCTAATATCCATTCTTGCTTGTCAAGTCTAACAGATTTCTTTGTTTATTTATCCAGTATGTATTTTTATACCGAACATAGGATTTGTTGACAACGCGTATTGACTGGAACCATACGGATTGGAGACATATGAGTAATATCATTTTGAAGGAAACACGTACGAAGTTACAAACATAGCCAGTTGGCAATTTTTTCAAGTTAAGTATTTGCTGTTTGCATGTCGGGCCTTAACAGCTTCTTCAGGCTTTTTGGGCGAGCGTTTAAGACGCTCAGCTATATGGCAACCGCGAATTAGTATTTATAAACCATACAGTTAAGACTGAATCTAGATTATTCTAGATAGTAATGAAGCGGCAGGTCATTACATGGGTTAGTATACCATTAATTCTTTCAAGTATGAAGATAGAAACGTAATATTTGATTGTCGATAGAATTGCGCCTAAATTAACACGTTTTTTTACTACTTAGGATGCTAACTTCTTTATATGCTTTTAAAATCATAATTCCTATTACAATTATATATGTACATTAACGTAACCTAAAAATTAACAACATGGTCGTGGTGTAATTTGGTTGTATTTTTATAAAATGTTTGTTTCCTCAGAACTATGTCATTTGTAAAACAAATTTGGATATTTTATAAATTGAAAATGGGTTATTTCTAAGTGGATACCATTTTAATTTCACTAGCATTGGATCTTGAATTTCGTAGATAACTCTTCAGGATCCAATGGGAAATGTCTAGCGATTGATATGATGGTAGATTTATGATAATTCCTAGACTAGATATCTAACTATGGTAAAGGAAGTCTCGTCCATGCCTATAATGTTTTTTTTTAATTCAGTTTTATTATTTACTAGCTGACCCGTGGCCACTTCATTGGGCGGTAAACATTTGTAACAAAATACTTTTTGTGACTTAAATATAAAAGTTAGACATATGCTGTCGCTGACTTCATTGGTGACAAACGAACAAGTGGGTCACCTGATGTTAAGTGATCACCACCGTCCATGGACACTAACAAACACCAGAGGAGTCGCAAGTGCGTTGCCACCTTTTGGGGGGAAGGGTTAGGGGAGGGAGAGGAAAGAAGAGAGGAGAGGGTGGGGAGGTGGGCCTTCGGCGCTCTCACTGGCCGAACGAAACGCAACAATGCAAGCACTGTTACTTCACATCGGCTTTCTATGAGAGGGTGGTAGTACTGAGGGCGAGCCGACCCATTCATGCTGAAACCAATAATAGCTTCAGCGTGGCTCTACCACCATTTACTTTATGTAGGCATTATCAAGCTCTAGAAGTTTTCTCTAGAACTCAATCATATATCTCTCATCGTTAAGGCAGCGTTCGTAAGAAACATTTTAGTTCGGCCGTTTCCTATCCGACTTACTTTGCAAATCCGAATACCACAAAAACGTCTTTTAAATTTTCAGGTTAATATATAGCCTATGACAATCAGCCTGTGACAAAGTCGGTTTAGTAGTTCCTGAGATTACACCCTACAACCTCACAAACTTTACCTCTTTATAATATAATCATTACATAGTTTAAAACAAAGTCTTTTGCCGCGTTAGTCTGTTCGCGATAAGCTCAAAAACTATTGAACGGATTTTCATACGGCTTTCACTAGTCGATAGTGTGATTCATTATGAAGGTTTAGGTATATAATTTGTCAGTGTTTTTTTTAATTATCAGGGCAGGACAACGTCCGCCGAGCCCGCTAGTATTATATATATTATTATTAGTATAGATTAATCTTAAAAGTGTTAGATGAGATGTATTCGTAGTGAACTAAATATAATAAGAGATATGTAACTAACCTGGTATATTATTCCTGAGCCAATGATTTCTCTGTAGATCGACGTATTTTATAAGAAGTGGATAGAAGGAGTAGATATCCCGTACTAACAGTTGCCAGTCCTCTTGTATCTGAGATTCTACTTGAGATGTGTCGTCCGTAGATGACTGCAAATAACACGCGATATTTGCATTTACTTAAATAAATTATTTAAATATATATATGTTTAATACATCTAGTACAACTGCAACAAAAAAATGGTATGTATTGTTATCTGAGTTTTTTTTAAATAATATCTATTCTGATTAAAATCATCTATTGTTGTTATTGTTTTTATTTATATTGTGATAACTGAATATGTAGTGTAAACCGGTCAAAATAATTTATTCATTTAATAAATGTTATTTTAAAAAATTTTCAAGAAAAAGTATTAACCGACTTCAATATCAATCAAAAACCCATAATTCACTAAAAAGCGGAAAACAAATAGTTTATCAAATTAACCAAATGAAATAAAACATATGAATATGTGTGCTACCTAGAGATGTACTGGAAGTCGGGACCACATGGGAAGCACCAGCTTTCAAATAAAAAAACCTCCTCCTTTTTTTGAAGTCGGTTAAAAAAGGTACTTGTGTATTATATGCACCGCGCTCGCCGACCGTTGCCGCGGCTGGTTCGCGTTATTTTTTTCGCGGTGCATTTAATATAGAAGTACCGAAAAAGGTTATCAGAATTATAAACTTTACCATTGCTTAGTATACATTTATATGATTAGTATTAGAGATGAAACGGATAGATGTTGTGCCGGATACCGAATACCACTCATGATACCTTTAAGGATTCCTTTAATGAGATAGCGACAGAAAACGACATGGTGATTTTACTAGAGTTTACCTTTCAGCGCCGTGCAGCAGTGTATATAGCGATAGACTTTTTCGGAAGCTGGCCTTCTATACGAAAACAAGCTAAACAGTCTATTGCCTTTTAACGCAGAGAAATTGGTGTTTATTCATTATAATTTGCGCTTAGTGCAGTATGAGTATTATTTGTTTTGTTCTGTTATTAAAAAGTGCCTTCAATCTTTATGTCGTATTTATTTGAAATCCGGTATCCGGCCGAATACTCGGATTGTTATACGGTATTCGACCGGATGTAAAATTTGAGCAGGATGGGCCGGTTACCGGATATTTACCGAATATCCGATTCATCTCTAATTAGTATGCTGAGTAGCATATCTCGTGCTTCAATTTGTACGGCCAAATAAGATTCTCTGTGCTCATTAGCAATTCGCTTTGTTTCTAGAATAAAAAATATTTTAAAACTTTCATTTTCCCATACCTGTTAGCAGCCAGGTTATACTCCATATTTAAAAATATATATATTTCAAACATTATTTTCTTCACACACTCACCGATATATAAGGAACTCGTGAGCAACATTTAATGCTTCTAAACCAACCGATCTAAGCAGGAAATAGTCAGAAAATGGTTAATACCCATAAACTAAAATTTGAAGGTTATGCCCATGACTATACTCGTGTATGAAGTAAAATATCAACACCTACCTTGATAAATCCTCTCAAGCTCTCCTCCTTGTGGAACATATTGTCGGTTCTCTTCCTGACCCTCTCAGCCAATGGTAGGAACGAATCCCTGAGCAGTTCTTCAGAGCTGTTGATGATAATCTGCTGAGTGTAAGTAGCGATACGAGTCATCCAAGGAGCACTCTCGTTACCTATATTCTTCTTGATCAACTTCAACACATTTTTCAGCACTTGATTCATATGTTCCGCTGTCACCATTGTCACATGGTTTCTGTGAAAATAATATAAACAAAATGCCTTCATATAACCTCACATCTCTATAATTATAGATGTTTATAATCATGAAAAAAGATGTAGCAGTGAAATTAAATTTTATCACCACCGCTATTTCGCATGTGATCAATAAGATTACTATCATATCGCGTTTTGTATTAATATTATTATTCAGCTACTCCTCGCCAATATACGACAAAATCTATAATATAATAAGAATGTAACTCTAACGTGCCTGTTGGTGCGCATTATATATTTAGGAGGTTTCCGAACGCACAAACATCCCTCCCGCTCACCTTCCTTCCTTCCTACTAATCACTTTCGCCACGATCCATACCGAGGACGCTACGAAAACGATACCTAGCATATTCATTATTCATACGCAAAAATTGCTCGAGTCACCGATCATTAATATTGTGAAGTTCAGTGTTAAAATCGCATAGACGCTAAAAACAATATAGTGTTGACAATATATTTAAATAACGCCGCGAGTGCGTATTCAAACCCGCATCGTCAAGACCGGTGAGTCCGCATTCCCTTATTTACCGGCACCCTGAACCAGCACCTTTACGTAATAAACATTTTAGTGTCTGTACTTTTTATATTTCTATACAAAAACATTGTTGCCAGGGTCTAAGAATGCGTAATAAAATGCATTTCAATCATTTTTTTAAATGACTGTCTGTCTGTTTGTTTGTTTCAATCAATCAATGCAAAAATATTACGTCCATGATAAAACCTCTTTAAGAAAATTATAAAGCATACCCCCGAGTACATTTAGTCTTTACTTCATTAAAATCGGAATACTCTATCAAAAGTTCTTGTAATTTTTATGACGATGCGACTGAAGTGCGAGAGAAAAGAAAATAAGAAAATGAACTTAATACATTTAGATGTTTTTGTTAATGACTTTTTTTACATAAGGTACCATGCGGATGAAGTCGCAGGCACAGCTAGTACAAAATAAAAATGAAGCCTAAGATACTTTTTCTTTTTTAGCCTTCTTGACGTGTTCCAAATACAAGATCTATATATTAATACGTGAAGCCTACTCTTTGTATGCTTTTTTAACGGAATTGGGCGAACGGATGAACGTGAAACTTGGCATAGTTAAAGTTTATATGGAAAAGAAGTGCAGAAAGCTATTTCTTTTATATAAAATGCATTAGAAGTACATTAAATTAATTAAAATATGTATTACACTCACACTACTGCTTCAATTTTACACTACATATACACACATGTAAATAAAAAAGACATTTTGACATCTGTCAATAAAGGACTTCAAAAAAGGTTGTGAAGGAGGTTGCTATGCTCGACTGTATGTATTATTTTACTCTTACGTTCCAATTACCCTTTTTCATTCTACATTGAACAATGATATTATAACATATAATAATAGATTATAATATGTATCCCTTTAAAAAATCAATGAACTATGGTCGAATGTCGACCACTGGGCGCCCACTAGTAATAATTAAATATGCAAAACACTCCTACCCAAATAGCTTCTCGATCTACTATACAAGTTTTTTTTTATGTCATAGGTGGCAAACGAACATGTGGGTTACCTGATGTTAAGTGATCACCACCGTCCATAGACACTATCAACACCAAGGGTGTCGCAAGTGCGTTGCCAGCCTGTGTTTGGGGGGAGGGGGAGTCGAGAGAAGAGAGGGGAGGTGGGGTTCCGGCGCTCTCACTGACCGAACGAAACGCAACAATGCAAGCACTGTTACTTCACGTCGGTTTTCTATGAGAGGGTGGTAGTACTGAGGGCGAGCCGACCCATTCGTGCTGAAACCAGTAATAGTTTCAGCGTGGCTCTACCACCATTACAAGTAACGTATGAATACTACAAATTATAATTTACTGGCACTTTTAATTCATAATATATAAAATCCAGCAGTTATTATTGAGTTAGTATATTATGCATCAAGTTGATAATTTCACGTGATAAATTATTTATCATTTTATGTGAAAAATAGCAGTGTTGCATGAAATTATTCATACGCACTTATGTGTCTGATGTATTCCACTGTAGGTAAAAAAGAAACGAATGCACATGTTTAAATAAAAACTAACTTTATTTCTAAGCTACAGAAAATTGTTGAAAAACTCACCCGGCAGTTGGCGTGACGTTGTCAGGACCCTGCGCCCACCAGAACGGCAGGTACGAGCACAGCAAAGGCAGAACCACATCGATAATGTGAGGAGCCTCGTTGTAGGTCTTATCGGACTCTACGAACTGATCGACTTCGCCCAGGATAGTTTCCAGTGTCGGCATTGATTGTTCCATCTTCGCCATTATATCTGTTTATTTGGAAGGTGGATATTTCTTTACTGCCTCATATCATCAATTAGGTAGATTGTTATCTATACTAATATTATAAAGAGGTAAAGTTTGTGATATTGTAACCAGTTAGCCTTTTTACCCGTGATATTGTTGATTTTTTTTATATCGTAAGAGGCAAACGAACATGTGAGTCAACTGATGTTAAGTGCTCACCACCGTCCATAGACACTTGCAACACCAGGGGAGTCGTAGGTCGTTTTTTGTAGGCGTTATCAAGGTCTACAACTTTTCTCTGGAACTCAATCATATATATCTCATCGTTAAGGCAGCGTTCGTAAGAAACGTTTTCGTTCGAGCGTTTTTTCTCCGACTTACTTTGCAAATCCGACTACCACAAAAAGGCCTTTCCATTTTTCGGGTTAATATATAGCCTATGACATCCACAAATAATGTGGCTTTATATTGGTGACAGAATTTTCAAAATCGGTTTGCATATCCAGACATTACCCCCTACAACGTCACAAACTCACAAACCTCTTTATAATATTAGTATAATAACATATAATATGTAGAAAAATGTTGTTACTAAGCTATAAATGAAACGTTGTTTTATAAGGGATGCAGATATATTATAATTATTATGCGATGGAAATCTCTTGGTTAAACCAACATTGTAATAAATACATATGTAAAGATAAGAATTAACAAACTGTCGATTTTTTTATCTAGGATAAGTATTCCTCCTTAACTAATATTATAAATGCGAAAGTGACTTTGTTCAGTTATATTATAATTATATGATAATTTGACAAAACAAATGACACGATAACGCACCCATACGTAAAGTAATATTGTAACGCCACACTGTCTTAGATAAAATATGGTAGTAAAAGTGTTGGCTTGACTTCACCTATCAATATGTAGGCAGTTAATATTTTAAGAAACGCAACGACTGTTACTTGAAAAAACTTAAAGCATAGCGTCGCAGCTGCCGTGGTTGCCGTCCGCAACGCTTGTTCATACGTGCAAAGAGACAAAATACGAGTTCTGGTGTGTGTGCTGGCGATTTTGCTTTAACATGTTTGACATCTACTTACATGACTAACATGAACGCAAATTCCCCTAGTTAGTTCTAATGCTCACATTTTAGAAATACAGTAAAAATGTAGGGAGTTCTGATCGGACCGTCGACTCGAACGGTTTTCCGTTTTGCTGCGCGCGCTAAGTTCGATTTTAATACTCGTGATTTAGTGACGTCAGTTATTGTGTTGTTTCGATCCGGCACACCTGCGGTGCACCTTCGTTTTTTTTTCCTGGAACTGAGTGAGACCTTTCCTTTGTATTTATTTATTGCTTTATCTATTTCTTGGTATATTTATTTATTTACTCATTTATTTATCTATTTATTTACGTATTTCTTTAATTCGTCAGTGATTTATTTATAAATTTATTTAGTTATTATTGTTTGTTTATTTAAGTAGACTTATGTTATTTTTCCCCTGTCTCGCTCAGGTACTTATTTGCGTTGTTTTCCTATTTTGTTTAGTTTTAAACAGCTCCCTTTGATCCGGACTCGGGATAGTCCGTTAAATTCATTAAGGCAGGGAGGTTTCACATGTCTTCCCCCACGCCACTCCCCTCCTCAGGCCCCGGTATGGCCGCTGAACAAGAGATCAGTCTCTTAGAGACTGAGCTCATTAGCCTCCGCGGCTTCATAGCCGCTATCTGTCCTCGTCTCGTAGACGACTACGATGCGTACGCTGCAAAGCGTCGCACCGAGCTCATTCCTCGAAGCCCGCTCCCTCGATCTATACCAAGATCGAGGCTTCTAACAACTTCCCAATCCCAGCCGATCGCGATAGCGATGACTCCGACTCCGACTCCGGCTCCGACATGGAGCAAGACCCTCCTGCTCAGCAGGATCCCCCTGCCGAGCAAGCCCCTCAGGCTGAGCAAGCCCCTGCTGCGGACGATGGCTTCACCACCGTCACGCACCGCAAACCGCGCAAGAACAAGAAGCGCCCGAACTCACCTTCCGATCCGGAGGACAAATTGCCCTCTAAAAAGATCGCAAACGTCAAATGGCGCGAAAGTGCCAAAGGCGACACCAGCGCCCTCTAGACCCGACTCGCCCGTGGCTGCGGGTTCCGCAGTTTCGGGCAAGAAGCCCCGCCCACCGCCCCCCGTTACGATCCAAGACAAAGCGTCTTGGGTTGAGATTTCTAGCCTGCTGGAAACGGCAGGTATCCCTTACACCTCCGCCGTGAATACCGCTGTAGGTATTCAGGTGAAGGTAGCCACGTCCACCGCCCATCGCAACCTCACTCGTTTCCTTCGGGACAACCAGTGGGGCTATTTCACGCACTCTCTCGAAGAGGAGCGTAAACTACGGGTTGTGATCCGTAGAGTCCCCTCAGAACTCCCGACTGACGACATTTCAGACGACCTCAAGGAACAGAAGATTCCTGTTCGCGAGGTTCATCGTATGCGCTCTCCGCGCACCAGGGCTCCATATGATATGGTTCTCGTTGTCCTCGATCGCACCCCTCAGGGGAAAGCGATTTTTAATCTTACATCCCTTTGCGGCCTCTCCGGCGTCATAGTCGAGCCGCCGCGCAAAACGTCTGTGCCCTCGCAGTGTCACAACTGCCAGGTGTACGGACACTCCGCACGAAACTGTCGCCTGAAACCCAGGTGCGTTAAGTGCCTCGGCGACCACTCCACTAGGGAGTGTTCTCGCACGAAAGACGCCTCCGACCCTCCGAGCTGTGTTCTGTGCCGCGGCGTGGGCCATACCGCGAATTATCGCGGATGTCCCCGCGCCCCGCGCACAAAGCGCCCTCGATACCCCAGGCAGGCGTCGCCGTCTAAGACGGCCGCTGCCCCCGCCCGTCCTCGACCTCCGCCTCTCATGTCTCGAGAGGCCTTCCCGAACCTGCCGGGCACGTCTCGTGCACCGGCAGCGTCCGTACCCACGACTAGTGCGCCCCCCCGCCCCTACCGGGCCCCTCAGGCCCCGTGGGCTCCTAAACCCGCGTCCCAGCACACTCCCAAACCTCCGGCGGCTAATCCTTCACAGGATGACCCCGCATACTCCTTTTCCCTATCGAGTATTGACTACGCAGGTCAACTACTCATTTTCCACGAGATCTCGGAGATCTCGGCGTACGAAGAGTGCTCTCGTAATCTCATATAAGATAGAGTGAATCGCGTATTTACGTCTATCTTCCCCTAAAACGACCGTTCAATAATAATAATTTTGTTATATCTATTTTTAGATTTCGGCGCCGTCGCCGCTAAATAAATTTAAATTCAATCTTATAAAATGCGTGTTGCGCCCACGCTTTTTGTAACCGACCCTCACGCCGCCGCGAGGGAAGTGATCCTCTTTAGCTCCCGCACACATCGCGGTTCTCAGTAATATCTCGAGCCTAGGTCGCCCCCGCGCGGAGCCTTCGAGATATTATTATCGCGATACAGTGACTCACCTACATCACTTGAACACATATATGAGATCATCTCTCTCACACACGTGCACATACATACACATGGTGGGAGGGTTTTGTTTTTTTCCCTCATCGAACTGAATCGAATAGTTTAGTTCATTTCATTCCGATATACACGTATTCATTTGTGAATCATGCAATTTCGATTGTATGATTCACAAATGTATATATGTATGAATAGCTTAGAATAGTTAGCTACGTCAAACGCGATTTATTCCAGGTAACAGCCCAAGCCGAGGTGTGCGTGCACCCTTGTGTATGTTACCTAAAACCCAAATCGGTTGAGTGCCTTAAGCGCCAACCTTAGTAGTCCGGTGAAGCTGTGAAGACCCTGCCAGGTCAATAGCGTAGTCAGTTCGAGGAAAAAAAAAAACCAAAGTAACGAAGTCGCGGGCAGAGGCTAGTGAATAAATATAGGAATTCGTGAGAGACACATGTCTTTGTGCATTGCAAAACCGGCGCCGTTATCGGCATTGCGAAAAACGGTATTCGTCCCAGTTCCTTATAAAAATAGCAGAATAGATATTAAGTCTAAACATGAGTTAAAATTAGCAAAAGCAACTGTATTATATATTCATGCGTAATTTGAAAATAATATTGATCCTATAACAAACGATTATAGTTTTTTCTTTTATATATCATAGGAGGCAAATGAACAGATGGGTCACCTGATGTTAAGCGATCACCACCGTCCATAGACACTTCCAACACCAGAGGAGTCGCAAGTGCGTTGCCAGCCGTGTGGGGGGGGAAGAAAGGGTTAGAGCGGATAGGGTAAGGGAAGGGGAGGTGGGTCGCCGGCGCTCTCACTGACCGAACAATGTAAGCACTGTTACTTCACTTCAGCTTTCTATGATATTTCTTTCTATTTCTTTTAGTGGTAGTACCGCGGACGAGCCGACCCACTCATGCTGAAACCAATAATAGCTTCAGCGTGGCTCTACCATCTACAGAATTATTATATTTACTAGTTAATGTAGTTACTTTGAAATTAAATGTATATTTTATCGCATACAAGAATTCTTACCTTGTGCCTCGAGCGAATGATCAGCTATCCTGTTTAAGAGTGAGAACTGATT